>VZSJ01002791.1:192972-299156 GCA_013398405.1 Pheucticus melanocephalus
TTATACCATTACATCTAAATCTTTGGTTTGAGAGCAAAAGGAAAATGTTCCTTTAAGAAGTAAGCTCTGCCTGGACTTTTTGGCATGAGGATAAACTGTGGTGTGCTGGCAAGAGCAGCACTGTCCCTGTGGGCGCAAACCCCCTGAAGGATGAACAGGCTGCTGCCCCAGGGGCCACACCTGCAGCATGAAAACCCACCGTGCCATTAACTCCATGCAAACTAAACACAAGTGACACAGCTCTGCATCCTCAGCAAGGACTTGCCTCTGCAGAGATGTCACTGACAGGCGCAGCTCTTGTTTGCAAGGGCTGTTAAATTGTCACACAAATCAACCACCCCTCCCTCTCTTGTCCTTCTTGGCGTCCAGCTGCTGAGCTGCTGCTGAGAAAGAAGAGGCAGAGTCCTTCAGGCCAAATGGGGACTTTCCAATGGGCAGAAACTTTCTCCTTTCTTTTGTTTTCCATGACAACAGAGGGGTTTGTCTTCAGTCCCTGTGTCAGCAGGGAAATTGTGCCTGCCTGTCACACCTAGGACCTGAACAACCTGGATTTTTATTGGTGTAAAACCCACAGTGACCTGACCCTCTGCAGGAATATGGAGAGAAGAGTCAAAAGGGATTCCTGGAATGTTGCAATAAGCAAATAGTGGTATTAAACATATACAGATAAAAAGGCATAAAAGCTCATAAAAGCGTATGGAACTGATGTAAACCTAATCAAAAAGAAGCATTTTATTGTAATAAACAGTGAGGATTGCAGAGCACAGGAAAATAAGTTTCTGGTGGGAGGAACACTGGCTTTAAAGGTAGGACATCTCTTGTGGTTTGATTTGTTCCCTCTTTCAGATTACAAGGAAGTCATGGTGTTCCAGAGTAGAAGCTGGTGCCAAAAGTTTGAGAACAGGCTGTGATAAGATCACCAGAGTATTTTATCTGTATCTAGGAAGAAGCTTTGCAGAGCTTCTCTTTGGCTTTGACTGAAAGTAGAAGTCCTGTTTTTACCAAGAAATTTGATCTCTTGGTGTTTTGGAGAAAGGAAAAGAAAACCCCAAAGCACCTGAAGTCTTCATTGAGGTGAGGTGTATCCCAGGGGGCTGAGGGCTCGCCAAGGCAAGAGACCCTCCTGTAATTTAAACTGTTCTTTCAATAATAACAATAATTTCTCAGTACTTGTTGATTTCAGCAGGCACCAGCAAAGTCAGATTCTCTCTTCTTGTTCTGGCCTTTCAAATATCACTAAGGAAAGGTGAGGCTGTGTTATTCTCAGCTGGATTTTAAATTCTTGAAAAGCCAAAACTGAATTCAAGTCAGGTTCATTAACAGTGTAACTTACATACTTCTAAAATCTTGTAGCCTTTTATATTTGCCTGGAGATTTGAGCTTGTTCCTTGACAAGAAGGAAAAACGACATATGGTACTTATCCTTTTTTGATATGAAACAGTTCTCAACAGAAAATGGGGAAAAAGCCTTTGAACACATCATGACTTGGAAGAAAGGTGGCTGCTGCAGCAAATACTCACCAGGACAAAAAGGCATGAGCTGTCATTCTTTATATTATTGTGTGTGCATGAAATACTGCTACTAAGCCTCTGTTTTCAAGACTATAAAACACACATGCAATGAGAATCTCTATTTAATCTCCTCACCAGTACAACTCATGCTGGATACTGAGAGCCCTGTTTAATTACTTTAATGCTTCGATCATTCCCGTGAATGTTCAAAAGCCATTAACCATAGCACGCCGTCTCTGGCAGATATTTGGTCTTGAAGGAAAACTTTTTACTAATATTTTTCCTCTCTCTTTTAAAACTCACTGGATTCAGTTACTATCAAGAGCTAGAAAGCCAAAGCATATGGGAAAGCACTATTTATTGTAGCAAACATCTATGTTGTCAGAAAATTTTATCCTTTAGATAAAATCAGAATTGCCAAGGACTCTATCCTCTCCCTCTCTCACTTTCTCTTTCCTTTTCCTAGTTTTTTTTACCTTTTCCCTTCCCCTTTTCCTTTCCCTCCTCACTCCTATTGTCTCTTATTTTCACAGGGAGAGGTTTTTATGACCCATCCCCTTCAAAGGGATTTACCAGCCCTTCATTAACTCTGCCAGATGCTGTTTGAAGGTGTTCTCTCCCTTCTCTGAGAGGCATCTCTGCACCATCCTGCCCTTGCAGACGCTCTTGCTTGGTGGCAGAGGCTGCCACAGCAGTGCCAACAGGAACTGTGCAGCCAGAGCTGCAGAATTTGTCACTGCTGGCCTGAAAGTGCCAGCCCTGGATGGAAATATCAGTAGGAGCTCACGCTCTGCCTCCCCGTGCTGACAAATCCCTGGAATCCCTCCTGCTGGGCTCTGTGGCAGCGCTGCCAGGGGAGGCAGAGGATGTGACAAATCCTCAGGGACGCCTCGGGCTGGCTCTGGGCAGCAGCACCTTCCCTTGGCCCATGGTCAGCTCTGCAGACAGGTATGGCCCCCACTCCTCAAAGCGCTCCTTGCTTTTTGGGGGAAATCCCTTCAGCTTTGGTCATTCAAGGCTCTGAAAGGGCCCAAAGACTCAACTCTCTTTTTCTGAAAAAGCAGATGATGGGCAGTTCTTCAGCCCATGGAATTAAAAATAAATTCTTTTAACCTAAGTAGCCTCCAAGCACATATTTTGTGAGGGAATTCCTTTGCCACACATGGTGCACTTTTCCCTCTTTCACTGCTAACAAAATCCCAGTGTTTGATGCAAACAGCCCCAGGATATTTTCATGAATAGTTCACAAAATAGCTCACAATCAACCTCTTGAGAAAAGCAAAGTGTGTTTTCTAATGTAACCAATTAGTTTGAGTTTTGAATGTTTTGTATTTGCTACTGAGGCTCTGTAAGCAATTCTAATTGTTGTCAGTAGGTGAGGTACTTCTGAAAAAAGAAATAAGTTTTACATGGGATTTCCTAATGGATAATGGTCATAAAAAAGAATGGGTGCTTGGAGAGTGTTATTATAATGTGGTATGTTCAAGGTGTCACACACACACACACACAGAGTGTAAAACATCTCTCCTTTATACTTTTGTCTTATAAATACATAGTTCTAAGAATTTTTAACTTCTATTTGGCTTAAAAACTCAAAGACTCAGTAGTAAACACCTGTCTAGCCTCCTGGCCCTCCGTTCTGGCCATCCAGGGCCATAGGGTGCCACTTCAAAAGGTATTTTCCAGTCAACAGTAGCAGTCATAGGCCCCAAGGCGTCAACCTACCCTCTTTGTGTATCATCAGCAATAGAAATTAGTTCCTTCCAGTTCCCAAATGTCAAAATTATGTATTTTTGCATGGAAACTATGATGACTTTTGCTGATGTTTGTAACATTTCACAGGGCCAAAGATGATTAAGATTTCTGAAGTTTTACAAAAGAGAGATGCAAATCTCACAGCAAGCGTAGCAAGGATGAAGGTTTAATCAGCCTGAAAAAGCCCTCTCTTGCTGAAGTATCCATAGAATCACAGCCTGATGCAGAGTGCACCGGTACCACCTCACCCTGTCTATGAGCCATCCTGGAAATGCAGAGCATGCCAGCCCCAAGTCTGCTCCTAGTGCCCGTTCTTATGCACAATTGTCTCCAAAACCTGCAGCAGCACAAGCAAAGGTCCTGGCAGAGCCCATTCTGAGAGTGTCTTGGGGACCCTCCACACGTGTTCCGAGCGCACGGGGACAGCAGGTTCTCCCTCAGCAGCAGGCTGGTGAGTCCCACGTGCCTCAGCCTCATGCTGTCCCTGTCCTGCACCTCCTGTGCCCCGAGCCCAGGCAGTGTGACACTTGAGGGCTGCCAGGGACACCATTGCTGCTTTGGCCGGACCCTGCAGCGTCTCCAGGCTGCCCTAGCTCTGTCCAGCCCAGGCCACTCCAGCCTGGGGCAGCTCTCACCAGCAGGAGAGCACAGCCCGGCTTGGTGCAGCTGCTCTTCAGCTCACGGTGCCAGGAGTTGTTTTGTGTGGGGTGAAGACCCACGGCTGCACCGGCACTGGGGCAGAGGGCAGGGACAGCACGGGGGCAGAGGCCAGCCTGGACACAGGTCACTGCAGGCTCCCTCAGCTTCATCGGCCACGGATGGTTCTGGAGACAGCAAAAACCCCAGGAAAACTGCAGAACTGGGAGCCAAGGGGATAAAAGGGAGCTTGTGGACAGACTTGGATGAGAAAACCTATGAAAACCAACTCAGGTGAACCCAAAGCGGGGTAGGAAAGGGTTACCAACATCAGTGTGTTCCTCCTCCCAAGGGAAAGGAGGAAACCCCCAGCAACACCATCACAATCTTCCCAGCAAGAGAGCCAGGACACTGATGGCTCCTGTGAGCCCCAGGCTGAGCCTTTGAGCTGTGGCACCTCAGGAAGCGTTGGAAGGGCTGGGACAGCACAGAGAGATGCTGGGGCTGTTTCTGTACTGAGTTCTCCCCGCACTGCTGGGGCTCTTCAGCATCAATTCATCCCAGGGGTGTGTGACTGGCACAAGTGCTCCGGGGCTGACACCATCACTGTGTGTCATTGCAGGTCCTGCACGTACTCATAGCCCAAATGCACGGCATTTTATCAGGCACTTCCTTTTTTCTCGTTGATACTAATGAATTTAAAGGGTTTAATGGTGATTTATTTGATTTAGACATTTCATAATAAACATACTGAAGTAAGAGGTTGGCACTAAATTTTGCATCGATACCATATAGAATGTGTTCCCAAATGAAGTCAATTAATTTCTATTATTTTCTACTCCCATTGTTTGCACTGAAATTTGACTTGCACTCCATTTATTGAAAAATAAGAGACATTTTCCAAGCCTTCTTAACATTTATCAACAATGTTTACCAATCTTTTCATTTTTAACCTAATCTGCTCTTTGAGACCAAAATATATAATCCTTCTGAACAAAAAAAAAAAATTCTGCATTTTTTGATCACATCACGTCACATCTAAATTCCAAGTAAAACACGTCTGAGCTTTGTTTATCCTTTTCTGACTGTACCCTCACCTCCAGGAACCTGACCTATTCAGAGGTATCATGTAAATGCCATTTAGTGCACCGTTATGGAGAGTTCGTGGAGTTGCAGACTGGTGGGGGGAGTGTAAAACATGTACATGCATCATTGTCAACTGCTCATGGCAATTGAAAGCTCAAGCTTAACATTTCCTTGTCTCACCAATTGAGCAGTAACATTAATTCAGCTGCCACAAATCCAGAAATTGTTTAAACCAACATAAAATGCGTAATTAACAAATAGGCACCCTCATCATTGTTCTGGTGATTATGAACAGAAAATCATGTTCTAGAGGAACTGGAAATCTGTAGGCAGTGCAATGGAGAACATTGGATGTTCAGATGGCAGAGGCACCAGGAACAGGCAAAAAGTGCTGCTTTCAGTCTATCTCTATGTTGCCTCAAATTTATGGGCAAGAAGCACTTTGCTCCTATTTAC
This sequence comes from Pheucticus melanocephalus, assembly GCA_013398405.1. Taxonomy (NCBI): domain Eukaryota; kingdom Metazoa; phylum Chordata; class Aves; order Passeriformes; family Cardinalidae; genus Pheucticus; species Pheucticus melanocephalus. The sequence continues at coordinate 198,418 of VZSJ01002791.1, forward strand.
AGCACAGCTGAGTGTGCAGCCCTTTCACACTAAGAACATGGCTCTGTCAAGGGAATATCTCAATAGTTCATGAATCTGAAGAACAAATTGGCCAGGTTTTCCTTTATCCCTTTCATCTCAATACTTTTGCCCTTTTTGTAAGAAGCCAGGCATTTTCTCTCTCCCCTCAGTGGCCGGGCTCGTTTTTCTATCACCTGTCTGCTGGCACATCTCCATGGACTTGGAGCTCCTCACCTCTGGAACCTGGCTCTGGCTGGGTTTGGGGCTCAGCCTGGCCATTTGTGACCTGCAAGCAGCACAGGTTTCTCCTGGCATTTTCTGGGAAGAGCTGAGTGCAGCACTGGGAACGTTCTCCAAAGGAACCTCAGCCTTCTGCCACGTGCTGCTTCCACAGAGCAAATCCAAAGTGCTGCGTGACCGTCGGCTTTTCATTGGACAAAGCGCTGAGAAGGCAACGCACACAGTGTCCTGAAACTGAAAGGGGATGAGGGCTGACCCTTTGTCCCACCCTCCAGAGACCTGCAGGCACAGGGACGGGTGGCTGCACCTCAAACCGCGTCTGTCAGCAGCGCCCTGAGCCGGAGCGTTTACCCCAACTCCCCTTCCACGGGCGCTCCCCAGCAAAAGCCAGGATGAGCTCCTCTCAGGCTGTGCTGTGGGCTTGCTGGCCTGGAGGGCTGACCCCGCACATGGTAAATGGGATTTACCCAGTGAGACACCAGTTCCAGGGTACCCCAGGGGCTGCATTTACACACCCTGACGTGTCAGTGCTGCCCAGTGACTCTGTGCTCACCTCACCCCCACGGAGATGTGTCCGTGTGCCAGGAACACACCTGGAAAAGTGGGCAGAGTGTGGATCCATGTCATGTGAATGTCAACTGCTCTAATTAATGGTCGGCCTGGAAAGATGGACTCCATGATCTTGGAGGCCTTTTCTAACCTTGAGATCCTACAATTCTGTGACTGTTAAGGCACCATTTTGGCCATACTGCAGAGAACATAACCAAACACAGCAAAAAACAGAGGAGGTTTCACACAAGTTTAGCCTGATTTCATGCTGTATGCCTGGCAGCAAGTTGAGGCATTTTAATATATCTTTAAACATTTTATTTTAAGCTCATAGCACCAAAAATATTTTCCAGAAATGGCCCAGTGCAATCTTATTATCACACAATCATCCAAGTTAAGGAATACATTCTTGAAAAGTAGTTCATTACAAAGCCCTTTATTGTACTCTAGTGTTGTCAAGGATAGCAGTATTTATGGCAAATGCCTTCCACAAGCAAGCCCTGACTGCTGTAACAGGAAATAATCACAGAGACTGAGTTGTATTTCTGTAATTTGCTCCTATGATAAACAGAATGTCAGTTCAAGCCCCAGAAGATTTTGTAACCATACCATCTACACAAGATTACAGCTGATTTTGAGATCCATCTTGCTTTCTGTGCACTCTGAGTTCTACCTAGAAGCTGAAGGAAAACAAAAACTGGTGTGTGAGAACAGCACATTGCTGGCAAACATTAAGGCTTCAATTCCTTATTAGAAAGGAGGTACTGGTGACCAATATTCTGCTTCATGTGTCCTCACAACTTATCTGGTGGAAGTCTGACTGTCCAAGGAAAGTTTCCTTACATGTCAACCAAATATCCTAATGTCCAACAGCTATCAGCAAAACTTAATCCAACAATTAAATATAGGGAATTCCTCAATGCTTTTTTGGGGGAACTGGCTGTAATTCTGACTGCAGCTGTGTCAATTCTCAGAATCCAGTGCAGCATAACCATAACAGGCACCAAAATCCAGTGAAAGAGCATCTAAGTCACAAAGCAGCACCTGTAGCCAGGGAGGAATTTCCCTGGAAGCTCAGAATGACTCCCCATAGGTCGGAGGAGTCAAAGCTGCAAGGTGGGCACTACTGAGAGGCGCCAGCAGCCGGCAGTGACCAGCAGCTGGGACACAAGGGGAGGCTCTGTGTGCTTCCCCTGCAGCTGGGTGCTCACTGCCTTCTGTCCCCTGCGCTGGATCTGCATTGGTGTGAGCCCAGCTGGACACTGAGGGAACAGAAAATCAGCCTGGGAAACAGAGCAGTGAGCGTCCTCTGCTGCAAGGACACAGCCACAGAGCAGCCCAGGGCAGGAGGCACCTCAGAAGGTAAAACTTTCTGTGGGAAGGGGAGGGAGACTTGGTGCCATTCCCTGGAGCCCTGTCCAGCTGCAGCTTGGAATCCCCCAGCAAAGGGGACTCGGCCACATCTTAGGGAAGTTGTTCCAGCAAAGGCTTGTTCCTGCTGTAAGAATTGCTTTTTCCTGTTGACACAAAACTCCTCCCAGTGTTACCTGCACTGTTGCTCCCTGTCTTCTCCACGTGGGTCTTTGTGAGCAGAGATGTTCTGTCCTCTTTGTATCTCTTTTCTAAATGCTGGAATCATATGATGAACCTCATGTTCACCAGGGAGAAAAGACCCAACTGCTCCAGTGTTCCTTCACAGCAAAGGTCCTCCAGGCCTTTAATCGTCTCTGTCCCTCCTTCGGACCCTCTCCAGTGTGTGAGAGTAGCAGGGAAGAACAAAGCACTGCAGGGAGAACCATCATCCAAATTCAGTGGATACACAAGCTTAGACTCAGTGGATGTGACCTTGGCTATTGCTGGAACAGGTCAAGACATGCTTGGAGGAAGCAAGAATGGAAATGAAAATGGAAAAATAAAAATAAAATTAAATAAAAATATAAATAATAAAATAATAAAAGAAAACTGAAATGAAAAAGAGAGAGGAAGAAAATTATCCCTAATGATACCTTTCTCCTAAGAGTTTTTGACAGTGGAGCACCGTTACAGCTGGCACCAGAGAAACAGGAGCAATTACTTCTTCAGTGAGGACTTTATCTATTGTGTCCACTCTGTCCTCTACTGCTCAGGCTCCATCCAAGCTGCTCAGCAGCTTGTTTGTAAATCATCCAGTTTTCCTTCTTTCCAAAAGAGACTGATGACACAGTGTTTGGTGATCAGTTTCCCTTGGACAAAGCAGGAGAAGCTTCTTCCTGACCAACCTGCGTGTGAAGGGACCTGCTCTATAAAGGCACAGTGCCAGAGGACCTCCACCACTCTCTGTAGCTGTATCACAGTGTAAGATGCAGTTCTGCTGCAAAGTTTGGACAATTAGTCACAAACTAATGACCTCTCTTCATCACTGCTTCAATCTGAACATAATTTATGTTAGTCTTATAGAAACAATTTAAAGAGAAAAGCAGTTTAAATGGCTTCTGTACTCTCAGTTGTTTTCTTACCAAAATGTCAGAGACTTTGCCCCTTTTCAAAATAAAAACAAATACACAGAAAGGATTGCCAGAATGTAGATATTTTTCCTCTTTGACAACTAAAAACTATATCCATTTCTCTTAATATATTTTTGAGAAATGAAATTAGACAATTAATATGTCACAATTTGAGGGACCAACTTTGTTGGGACGTGAGAAGTTTGCTTGAAGGAAAAGAGCATGACCTAAACATTTCACATATTTGTATGCTGTCAGCTTGGACTCACCTCTTGAAAATGTCCTTTCAGCTTTCACTGTGTTGGTCACAAGAGCCCATGTCACTGTTTTGGAATGGATATTCTTGTTCTGAGCAGGGAGATAAGGCTTACATTATTCAAAAGTAATCATAAACCCAGCAATTAAAATGTACCTTCTACAAAACAATACATCCTTTTAAAATTTCTGTTGATATCTGAGCTAAACAGAAACAATGCAGTGAAACAGAAAATACCCCAACCCTATGGTTTGCACACAATCCAGTAATTATGTAATGTAGTCATTAATAAGTTGATTACAGGAAGACCATAATTTTCACTGGCACTATTAAAATGGCACAGCACAAATTCTCTCAGACACTTTGGAATCAGGACGTGGATGTCCTCCAGCAAGCACTGAGCTAGGTTTGGAATTCAATGATTCTGTAGTGATTTGTACCAGCTGAGTTTCTAGCTCATTGTCTTTTCCAGTCTAGTTGTGTCTGCAATTTTCATTTTAATTAATTCCATCTCAGAGTTTTCTGGATATGCCTTTGTGAAAAATTCAGCTGCTAATCAGCATTAATGCAAAGTTATCACTCTCACCACTGGATTTCTGGGAACCCTGCATAGTTCTAATGCTTAAATACTCTAATGTTTAAATGCCTAATGTTCTATGTTCAAATATTCACTCTGGACCTTTCAACAACCTGCTTTCTTTAAAAGAAGAACCAAGAACACTGAACAAGTACTAATAACAGTTTTGGAAAATCTGTTAATGAACACAGATATGCTCTGTGTGGGTTTGATGATGACCCTTATCCTATCTTTTGTGAGATACTATAACTCAAATTCTTTGCCAATTTCTTGTGTCTTTTCAAATGCAAATAATGTGAATATTCATCCTTTTTATCACAACTGCATGGTAAGAAGAGAGAGTAGACAACTCTAAAACATCAAACAGAAAGACCAGATTCAAATTCTGTTATTAATTTCTAAATTTTAATGGAATCCAGAGATCAGAGAAAGTTTAAAATATCTGGCCATTGCTACAGAGTGGGGATTTATTTCTGTGCACCCTGCCCTGCATTCTGTGCTAAATCTTGGATTTCTGAGACATATTCTTTTAGCAGTCTTGCAATCCAGAGTCACGCTCAGATTTGTGTGTTGCTTAGCAGTTCTGTAAATCTCAGCCTGATAACCTGCAGATCGTGGTTCTGTCTCCTCAGGGCATTCATTTAGGGACATGCACAGTGAATAGATCCACTGAATCCATTAATTCAGTGCACAGCACGTGGATAAATCCACTGAAACTGACAAAAGTGCTGATACAACTTGAGTCTGCAAACCTGTGGTACCAGACTGAACTGGGCCCCTGAAAGCACTCATCCTATCTGGTTTTGCCATTCCTTTTCTGCCACAGAGTAAAGCCAAAGTAAAATATGACTTTTAGGCTGATTCCTGTGACAGACAGGAAGCTTCTGAACCAAAGATCCCCCTCTCTCTCTCTGGCAACATTTTGGGCGCTTAGGAAGAAAGGACAAAAATTTGTGTCTGGCTCATTTGTTAAGGATTTGCTTCTCCTCTTGTATGGTTCATGGATGTCTGGTTGTGTTGTACCCCATATGCCAGAACTTACATCAGAAATAAAGAAAGTAAGTACTTATTTCTGCAAGTTAAGGACCACAAAAAAAGAAAGAAGAAACTCTATAAAAATGTTCTGTCCTGTTGGGCCATTATGTCTAAATTATTCTGGCAGGTAGAAGTTGATGGAAAATATGTCAGACATGAGTTGGGAATGGTGTGCAACCTTTCCAGCTAATAAGTGATAATTTATAAAACTGAAGCTCATTATAATTCTTTTGGTGTAGTGTCATTTAACAATCCTTCTTATTTTTATTTACACCATGCTCAAGAAACTTGATACTTGAGCTGGATAAATGGAGAAATTACTGATAAAATGAGGCATTCAGTCTCAGGTTGTGTAGAGATGCTCCCATAACTCCTGGCAGAGTTGGAAACACCAGCTGTCCTCAGCCTTGCTCAAGCCAAACCTTTCTTTAGTGAAGGACAGCTTGACAGCTTTTTCTAACAGTCCTCCCACCCCACTGACATTCCCTCAGACAACAGGCTGCTCCAAAAAACAAGTTAAGCATACTGAAGAGTAGGGGTGACTCTGAGAGTGGTGATGGATGAGGTCTATGCTGTCCATACATTACCATCTGTTAAAAAATTGCATCTTTTGCAAGCTTTACCACCCTAGAGAGAATGTTGAGGCATTTCAGGGATAGAGGTGTAAAGCACAATCAGCTCCTGCTCAGATGATGGTCCTCAAAAGGCTGAAATAACTGTGAAAACATCAGATTTTGCAGCATAATAACATTGCTGACATCCCTGTATCTGACCAATAGAAGATCAGTCAACAAAACCCATGAAGCTGGAGCAGAGAGGGAGGCATGCAGAAAGTTTAGATGTTCCAGGTCATCTCAAGATTTACATTCATCACAACTGTTTGAAGGTCACTGTGACAAATAACTCCAGGAGAGACTCACATGGAAAAGCCTTCATCTCCATGGAAGTCAGAGTGGCAAGTTGGGTACATCATTTCAACACTGGGACAAAATCCCACTTTATCCAGTCAGATATTCTGCCCTGGATACACATGCTGCATTTCTCAGAAAAGTCAAATTGTTCTCCAGTTCCTGCAGCCTTCCAAAGGGGAATTGCTTTAAAGGGGAATCCTCTCTGCCTCTGTTTGCTATGGATTTATCATTTTATTGGAAAGATTTTATTACTGTTAGGACTTCACACCCAAGCAGGGCTAGAGCTAAGTCTCACGTTGCTGTGAAGTGCTACAGTCTGTGATGGTGGGACACTTCCTGCTGACAGAACAAGATCCCACATTTGCAAGGTTCAGCAGACTCCAGCTAAAGGAAGTATTTATAAAAATGCTGCCACATCAACTGCTATTTTACAGCTACAGCTTTGCCTCAATTGCTTTACCTCAACTGCTTTACCTCAATTTGTCCTTTTGAATGCCACACAAAAAGTGTTTCCTTGCTCTCCTTTTGACATCTAGAGGTAATTTTTCCTTTACACAGATGCAAATCCAGTCTAAAGGTACCAGTTTCTATTAATTTCTTGTGTTTCTGGCAAGAAGTCTGTAAAATCATGCTAGATATTTGCATTTATAAAAATGGCTGATAAAACGTTTCCTTTCTTTGTGTGTATGTGCTTATGAGTGCTGATCGTAGCATTAAAGTGACCTGTGCACAGGGGATGAGCTAGAAAAGCTGAAAAATCACATGTAAGACTAGATTTCTCTGAGCACAGAATATGAGATATTAAACAACATAATTAATGTCAGAACATGTACTATTTTCAGTCCATTAGAGACACGGGAAAGAATCATAAATTGGATTAAATGCTCTATATATCACACTGTCCAGAGCAAGGCAGGGTGTGTATGTGTCTGTGCAATCGTCTCGAGCTGAGATGGGGCAAAGGAAGGTTCTTAAAATGCACAAGAATTAAAGCAACACAGACAAAGAATTAAATGTTCAACACCCACCTGGCACAGATATCAAGGCAAGGGATTTTCAGTCCTAAATTCTGTCTCTAATGGAAAAACACAGAAAAGATGCAAAATGAGCAGAAAGATTTTCTCAGCAGGGCCTCTGGAAGCTCTCTAAAACAAAAATCTGAAAGGTCAGCTCATGTTTCTCATTGTCTTATTCAGCTAAATGTAGATATTTCCTTTTTGATTTCAGTGATTGACTCTAGGATTTATGCCCTCAATCAGCAGGATCTCAGAAAATTCAAGACATCTTCCATGTTTCATCTCTACCTGCCTTACCCAAGGACAGCGTCCTCCACAAAGTCAAAAAGGCACAGGAAATAGAACCACTTGAAACAATGACAGTCACCAGTTTTACTCAAGCTGAGAAGATTTTTCTTTTGCTCCCCAGGCCCTTTACGTTGAAAGGGCCTGGTTTATTCAAACAGTTGAGGGATCCTAGAAGCGGGAACACAGTCAACAAAATTACTTGCAAATAGTAGGTAGCCAAAAGGAAGAAAGGGATTTATTTGCCACTTCTGTGGTGAAAAGGGCAGGACATCAACTTCAGCAAATGAGTTTTAGGTATACCACAAGGAAGCATTTGCTAACAGTCATAATGACAGAGTCCTCAGAGAGATTTTCATGGAGATTTTTCATTGGTTCCAGGTGTGATTTGTCCAAACTGACTGGTGATAACTGAATTTTTGCTGTTAATCTACAACAGCTCCTACTTCACTTTTCTAGTTCTTCCTCCACTTCTTCTAATCCCACTAATTCTAATGCCTAAATCCACTAATTCTTTGCCAGTCAAAATTCCAGAGCATGGCTGTCATTCCCCAAATTGAATCTTCATTGGACAGACAACACCATCACTGGCATTATGTGTCCCTAGGATGACTTTTCTAACACTGAAAGCACTTCACTCAGTACAAAAGAATAGATTCCATTTTTCTTCACTTAAAATGGACCTACAAAGACCATCTGATGCAACTGCGTGACTCCTTCAGGGCTGAAAAGTAGTGAAAACTGGTTATTAATGACAATGTCCACATGCCTCTGAAAAAATGATAGGTTTTGGGCATTGACCATCACTTGTGGAAACCTGCTGCAGTGTTTGGCCACATTCTCCCTGAAGAAATGCTTCCTTGTGTGAAGTCTGGACCTCTCCTGGTGCAGCTTTGAATCACTCATTCCTGCCCTGTCACTGGATCCCAAGGAAACCTTTGAAGGTCCCTCCCAGCCCAGACCTCTCTCTGATGCTAGGAGATGAGGTCAGCACCTCCCTCTCCACAGCCCCTCCTCAGGAAGATGCAGAGGGCACTGGCCCCTCAGGTTCTTTCTCTCCCAACCAGACAAACCAGAGAGCTCAGCTGCCCCTCCAAGGACAGGCATTCCCTGTCCCTGGCTGCACTGCCCTCCTCCACACCCATTTTGCTCCCAGTGCTTCCCAGTGATACCTCTGCAAAGCCTCTGGTCCCTCAAGAGAGTCACAGCACCTCCTAGTTTGGGATGAGCAGCAGCCTTGGAATGGGACATTCAGCTCTGGCATCCTGACTGCTGGTGAAAATATTGAACAGAGCCAGACCTAGGAGTGAGCCATGTGGTCACATCCCTGGTGGCCTGTCACTTGCCAGGCATAGCCCCATTCTCTACAATCTAAGTCCAGCTGGTTCTTCACCTGGACCAACATGAGCCCACTCATCCCATAGCTGGGCTACTTGTCCAGAAGGCTGCTGTGAGACACAGTATCAAGAGCCTCATTAAATATAGAAAATTACATCCACTACATTCCCTCCATCCACTCACTGGGTGGGTGACTCTGTCTTAAAGTGAGATCACATCAGTTAAAAAGGACTTTCCCTCTGTACAGCCATGCTGGCTCTCCTGCCTTTCAATAGTGCCCCATATCATCTTCTCCATGGTTTTCTGTAAGCTCCCTGAATCAGAGGACAGAGAGGTTCTTCCAGGGACCAGTTCTTCCTGCACTCTGTTAGCATGAGATTGCTTTTGGAGAGGCATGGTTCTCTCTGATTACCATAAAGGCATTTTAAATTGCTGCCTTGGGTGGGATATCTAACTTCTACCTGTCTGTCTACAAACAAGGTGAAGATTGTTTAACTATCACATGATGCAGGATTCATTGATTTTACCAAAATGGGGGTTCAGCCCTTAAAGGATGGGCTTTGATGTGGCTGGAAGTTGTCATTTTACAGTTACTATATGATATGGACTTCACAGAAGAAGAAATATGTGAGGCAAGTGAAGCAAGTCTTAGCTACAAGCCCTTTTCTACCTGACCAGTCTATGCCAAGATGGTAACCTGCCCTGTGCTGTATTATGAGTAAAGGCAAGGTTTAATCATGAAACTAGCATTCTAAGTGCACCAGTTTTTAAAGTCCTACTCTGAACTAAAAGGCACAATGGAAACAAAGCAGTCACAAGGTGTCTGGAGGCCACTTTCCAAATCAAGAGCACAAAATTCTCAGTCATGTCCTGTGGGGCATGACAGGTGCTCATAATCTCAGGATTGGTGTAACCCTACACTGATGTCACCATAGGTAACTCTGGTTTTAAGAATATGGCACAGAATTATTTGACTTCTGAGCCTTTTATCTGTCTTTTAATGTTCCTAAGGTAAGTGTCAGGGTCAGACCTGAAACAGGGCAAGACTAACACTTAAATAACTTGCCATTGCTCTCTAGATTGCACTGTAGATATAACCTCCATTCACCTCCAGGAAAGCTGAATGATAAATGCATCACTGTGTCCCATGGCAAAGTCCCATCTGCAGAAAAATACACATTAGCACTCAGGAGCTGAAAACTGAAATGGAAAACATTTAAAATTGAAGAAAAGCTCTGACTCTATGCAAGAAAGCTATTAAGTGTTAAAATGTATTATCCACAGAAATGCAGGGGTTTTCTTTACTTGGAAGTGCTGCGCTAGTACTGCCCATTATCCAACTGGTTTTACAAGGTGATGCTAATGATTCCAGTTTTGCAGTGTGGGAGTTTTTCTAATTTGGGGAAGGATTATTTAAGTCTCTGTGGTTCTCCTAGCCCTATCGTGAAGCACCAGCTCTGCCTGTTTATGCTGTAAATTGTCACGAGCAGAGACTGTGCTTGTGCTATGCTGCTTTACAGCCCAATTGGTCCCTGAAAGTTGCTCCCCAGTGCTTCAACTGCTAGAAAATAAAAACTGTTATAATTTATATTAACTGCTTTTATTCCCACAGCTAGTATGGGGAAAAATAAAATAAAATAAAGGTACAGGTATAAGAAGGCAAAACAGTGTTAAGAGTAATGGCAAGACTGAAACAGCAATGAAAATTGATGGGAAGGATGTTCAGCCCCTCCTTCTCTCCCTCTCTCCCTCTCTCTCTCCCCTAAGCCCCCTGTCTCTGATGGCATTTTCAGTTACAGCAGCCTCTATTCTGCCCCACAGTTACCCAGATCCCATTTCTTCCAGTGAACTGGGGCTGCTCAGAGTCAGGATGCTCGCCTGGATTGCCCCCCTCAGTTGGAAACGTGAGGCCAGGTCCCACCAGAGGGAAGGCAGATTGGTAACCACAGTGAAACTGGATAGTTCCCCTTCCTGGCACTTCCAGCTCTCTGCTATGGCTGCAAAGAAAGCACTGCATAAATACACTCCAGTGTGTCAGCCTGCAAATCCTTCTCCAAGCTAGGAGTTTTTATTATCAATTTATATGCATAAAGATTTGGGCCAGTGGTGAGAACTTTGACAGTGGAAGGATGGCTGAGGGTAAAATCAGAGGAAACGGAGAAATTATATCCTCACAGAAGCTATAACAGTACAGAAATTATTGGGTAAAATCCAGCCGCTGTTCCTGGATGGAATGTGGCTGGAATGCTTGAGACCCGTCCCACAGTGATTGCCACACCCAAACTCTGCACCCGCAGCACCTGCTAAGGGGGATGGAATGGAGGGTGGGTGGCTGAGCTGTGCTGGAATCCTCACAGGGAGGGAACTCGATGGCTCTCTGCGGGTGATGAGCCCCACAGCACCTGTCAGCCAGGGCAGAGAGGAGGAGATGTCCTGCTGCTGAGCCAGCAGCTGGGCTGGATGAACTCTCCTTGGATGAGCTGCGTTCATGATAAGCTAATTATCATGATATAACCCACCCCTCCATCCAGTGTTACCTGCCCCAGGGTCTGACCACTCCTCACTGGGCACCTGCTCTGTGGTTCATCCACTGCATCTGAGCCAGTGCGAGAAAATTACACCATCAGTAACAAGGGCATGTATGACCTGAGCCACTCCAACTCCACCTAAATATGAATATATAGTGTAAAAATAAGTCAAGAATGGGGAAATTTAGGGCAGATTGCATTGTTACTGCTGGGATCAGCCAATAGCCTGAACCTGCCTTCTCCACTGCAGGGACACCTGTGGGGTGAGACCTCTGTGTGTGCTGAACACCTTTATTGGGGTTCAGAGCTCGTCTGTGCTTTGATCACATTTCTGCAGTCACATACTGTCAGTGATGCTCCTCAAACCTTGGTCTGTCACAGTTTTGTATTAAAGAGACTCTTATTCCATAAACTGTCCATGGGATCCTTCAGGCCCTGGCAGCACTGGCTGTGGGGAACAGACTGGAACCAAGTGGGGAGACCCCTCAGAGCTGTTGGGGGGTGTCCCTGAGAAAGTCAATCAAAGCCCCTCCAATCCAGCAGGGCTGTCCAGGGAAGGGTCCCTATAATGGGACACTGACAACTGGTGGGGCACAAGGGTCTTGGCTTTCCTGGGGTGCTGACAGACAAATCTGACACCAAGGGTCAGGACATCTCCCCTTCCCATGTGACACAGTTCCGCCTGTCTTTTGTGTTCAAGTCCTGCTAGGTTTCTCTTCAGGCTCTTTTAGAGAGCTCAATGCCACCATTTAATGTGTTTCCTTTCAGCAAGGCATTTTTTTTTCTGCCAGAGTGCAGAACGGAGAGACCACCTTGGCATTCATCCTGAAGGTGCTACTGCTGACTGCTGCCAGCATCAAACACAGCCAGTGAATATTCAGTGCCCTGGCTTGCACTGAACTGTTACTGCAATCAAACCGATTTTTCCAAACTCATCTGTGCATCATTGTCCAGATTATTTTACTAATTTGAATATGCAAACGGAACACAACATTGCCAAATGTAAATGAAGTATTAGTCAGTATAATTAACAATATTTTGCTGACTGACCACGATGAAATATCCCATTGCTTTACAAACCTGACACCTCTCACTCCCTCTCTACAAAATTCCCTCTTATCCTACTGGCCTTTGGAATGGTAAGCCCTTTGGAATGGGGACTTCACATTATTTTTGTATATCTCCATTGCTTCTTGTGACATAGACATGGTTCTAGCAATTGTTTTGTCTAATATGGATTGTTTCTAAATTGCTGTAACACAGCTATTACCAAGAGCCAAGCTGAGCCAGGGATTGACACAGCCCAGAATTTTGAGTTTCTCTTTGAGTTTCCCACACTCACAAATTGTTCCTGCTGCAAAGGCATAAAATATATGGAATATAAATATTTGTATAGCCAAAATCCATAAAGCCATTAGTCATCTGGAATGTTTTAACTCCTATATAATATTTAGCCACAATTAATACATGAAAAACTGCTGGTACAGATATAATCTTAGAACACACTATTACCCCAGAAGATCACAAAATTGTTTTTGCATTTACAATGAAAGTTTTAGACCTGGATCCAAACTCCTCTGATTTCTAGAGGAAATGAGGTGAATAGTGGATTTCAAATCAACCTTCATGTCTCTGGATTTTCTTTTATTGAAAGATGGAACACCTTCCCAGAAATCTGCATCAAAATTCCTCCCAACAGTCTGTGCTGAAGCTTCTGTACTGTGAGGAAGAAATCTGATATGGGAAATCAGTGATTAGTTTACAAAAATCTTTTACTAGGTGCTATGCTGGTGAGGTGGCACAGGAAAGAAATAAATTTTACCAACAATAAAACTACAACATGAGCAAGTTTAACTGTTCAGAAAAGCTACCCAATGCTTTGATTTCTTGCAGGTGATTATAATTCTGCTGATACCAGCCTTTTATCTCTAACTAGGGCAGGTTACATACACATCAGCAGAAGTGTGAGCACTCCGAACACTGCTGAGGTGTGTGATGGAATGCAACCACTTCATTAACACAGGAGCAGTTCTCTACCATGACAAGGCAGGCAGAGAACTTGCAGGGCATGCAAACACAGTTTTTATTAGGATATAGTCATCCTCTATCCACTTTCATTTTGCTCACCAGGTTGTGCACAAACTACAGAGGGAATTAGTCAAAATTCTTCCATGGCAACCTTAAATTAGCTGCATTTAAGCACTGAATCTTGATTATCCCTATTTTATGGTCCATTTCTCACCAAAATAAAACAGTGTTTTTGTAGCAGTGAAATGCAAGAATCATCATATTGCAATAATGCAGAAATTCTATGTTTGAAGTATGCAAATCATAGGTGAGAGGCTGACAACCAAAAAGTCCTCCCTACATCTTTACCAGCAAGAATACAGAAAATACCTTCAAAGAAATTTATGCATTTAAAAAAAGAAAGGTATGGGTTATTACAATTTATATCCCTCACAACCTTGAAATCTGACATCACAAATGCTGTGAGAAAATGCAGAGACTAAACTGACATCCTAAAAATATTATAAGCAAATGCAGCTGTAACTGTAGCTGCAAATCATTGCCCTTGGTCTCATTGACTGAAATGGGAGAATAGTTTGGCCAGTCTATGTTGCAACTACCTGTGAATTAATACTACTCAGCAAGCTGATCTTGTGGGTTCATCTCCCAAAGATTTTTTTCCCATTAAAAAATATGGAATCAGGGAACATAAAACTTTTCACCAGAAAGCATTTAAATGAGTAGATTTCCCATTTCAAGAAAGTTTAACAATCTATACCAATGCCTTCTAAGTGATATTCCTTTGTAGTTCAATATTAAAATGTCTAAATTGTGGGGTTTATATTTTCATGAATAGATCAAATTTGATCATAAGACATGACATGTCCAAAGGATAAGAAAATTACCCAGTGAAACAATTTGTCATTTTACTGGAAGTTGTTGAAATTTTGCCTTCGGGGAGTGGAAACAAAACCTATCAAAATATCTGGGATTTGCATGTTTTTGATTCCATGGCTCTTAGCAGTCCCTCCAAGCTGGCAGTCTGGACAGGAGGATTTGTTTTGTGCTCCCTATAAATAATCCAAAATCAGGAACAGCAGTTGAATGCTGTATTAAACTCATCAGGTCATCTCTGATTGCTCTGTAACACATCTCTCCATGCCATGCAATGCCCAAGGTTGGATGGGATGGAGTATTTCTGGGGGTGGTAGGCTAACAAAACACACAGGATGGATCAGGGAAAAAGAAATCCTGGCCAGTCACACATCTCAAGAATTCATTATTTTGCTGCAGGCAAAAAACTTTCTTCGTCAGTGCGGCTGCACAGCCTCACCTCCTGCTCTTTCCCTCTCCTCCACATCAGCTAATGGCAATTGCAATTCCTGATTCAGCCCCCTCTGTCCCCTATCACCTTCACTCAAGCAGTGAAGGAAAAGAGATTCAGGGAAATGACAGAGAAACATAGCAAGAAAGTCTCAAGCATTCAGTATCAAGTTCAGACTTTGACATTTATCGCCAGAACCTGGCAGCAATCAGCATAGGAAACACTTTTAGCAAGTAATTTGCATTGTGTTCCTTATACTGGCTTTTCTCTGTTAGTCAAGTTGCAGAAGAATAATATCCATTGTATGCACAAGTAGTTTATTTCATTATTTTTATCCATACTGGTTTTATATTTGCATATTATATACTGGTGTATTTCTGAATAGGTTCTGCTGCTTTTATTAGAAATAAATAAATTCAACAAACAGGGAGAGTGTGAGCATTGCAGCTCCTTGACTTGGACTGTTTTTTAACCTGTAGATTAAAGGGAATCATGAACAGCCATGTCTTGATGCCTGCAACGTTTTCATTTGCAGTGAAACACAACACAGCTCGTGATTAAAATACCACTGGGAAATATGAACCAACCACCACAAACACACACCTTTTTTTTTTTAGGTGACTGCAACAGATGATACTGGTGCATGACTTTGAAAAATAAGCCCAAGTTTTGAATGGTCTGAACTCCAGCTTTTGGTTTACCTGTTCAGAGCAATCTGGCTCCTTAACGCAGTGGTGGCCATGGGGTGCTGCTGGAAGAACCTGGCATACTCAGTGCTATTACAGGCATTCCTCAGACTTTTTCCACCCTCCTATCTCATTCCAGTTTCTGCTTCAAAGTAAAGATGACAGGGATGGGTATGAGAAACTATGAAGTTACACTGTCCTCTGTCTCTCCGTCTCCAAGCTTTCCATCAGACTCTAATAATCCTTTCCTAAATATTTCAAACAGTCTTGAAAAGCTCACTTCTCCAATGTGAAACAGGGTAATTATATCCATATTAACTAAACTAAATATTTCAACTCATTGTTGAATAATGCATTATTCATAAATTCTTTCAATAAATACTAATTGGCCTCAAAGGAATTTATGTCGTTTATCACAAAAACCACACCTTCTGAAGCACCTCATTATATTTGTACTATGCTTTTGTGCAGCATCTTTAACCTGTTGTCTGAGCATATGGCATTCAGTAGGTGTTTTAATTTTTTATTTTATTTTAAAATGTAGAAAGCAGCAGTGCTGTCTATAGGCACTGGCTGTATCCAATATGTGCTTTCTGTTCACATTTTCACAAACCCTTCTGCCTGCTTCTGAAAATACATATCTGAATCTGAATACACAAATGACCGGCTGTCTCTGGCAGATTACTTTTAAAGAAATATACTAGGCAGGGAGAGAAATGGAACCGTTTCTATCACTAGGTGTAAATGTCCAGACAAGCTGGTGTATCATGACAAGTCTCAATAAACTGCCTTGGTTCTGTGTCGTGAGACAGGGCTTTTTAACACAGCAGCTGATTTCAAGCAACTCATCTTTAAAAAAGAAGTGCTATTTTTTTCTAAACCTAGAATTCCTCCCTGGAAACAACACAGCATCCATTGCCCACTATGGAATGACTGCTTGGAGAGACTTATTTTTCTCCATTAGCTGTAGAGGAAATTCAGGAAAAATAATTTTCTTTAGGATGAAAGTAGGGTTTTTTTAAGTTTTTTTGTTCTTCCTAATACACCTATATAAAATACAAAAGGGATGAGTATTACAAATTGAATTAGTGCAGAGAAATAATGTTGAACAAGACACACAAGCACAACACATTCCTGCAAAGGGCACAGGCAAAAAGCACAGATACTTATTGCCTCTGGATTAAAAAGGGATTAAACTTGCAAGTAAAATAAAGAGTAAGATTTTACTACCCTAGAATTCCTGCTCAAAATCCCCTGTGATATCAAAGGGACATATTTCTGATCAGAAAAGGCTTTTTACTAAGGAAGGGTCAATTAAGTCCTTCTAGTGTAAAGACTGACAGAACAATGATAATCAGAAAACCTTCCCTATCCTTTGAGTTTCCCACTGGAAATCCCTAGCCTTGCACACAGCATGGGAGCTTTTATTGCTTGTGATTTCCTGCAGACACCACACCAGCAGCACTAGGCAAAGTTCTCCTTTCCACAGAACAATTCCCTGAATCCCAGGTAGCCACATATGTGGAGGCAACACTGTGGCACCTCTCAAAGCCAGTGCAGACTGAGAACATTTGTTCACTCCAGCAGTTTCAGGGACTGGCTTTTCTGTTGCACAAAGCAAATGGATTCAAGTAGTCCCAACTTTTGCTTGGATCAGAGTGCATGCATTTCCCCATCCTCTGCACAGAAAAAAGGTTAAGGAAGAAGTAATGTGAAATTATCCTGTAGAAAGAGGAGAGAGTCATCCTCCTGTGGCTTCCCATGTCCCCGTGGCATCAATTTAGCCCATGCTCAAACACTGCCTTCTTTAGGGTCATCTATCAGACAAAAACAAACCCTTCTCTCAGCACTGCTGGGTCCAGTTCAATGCTCTAAAACAGATCAGCTCCTCCTTAGCGCACACCCTGCTTTACTCTGGAAAGTATTTTCCTTCCTAGTCTCCATATTTACACTATATAAAATTATAGAATGATTTACGTTGGAAGGAATCCCAAAAGTCATCCAATTCCAACCTATTCCACCATGGGCAGGGACACTTTCACTATCCCAGGTTGCTCCAAACCCTGTCCAGCCTGGCCTTGGGCACTTCCAGGGATGGGGCAGCCACAGCTTCTCTGGGCACCCTGGCCACCCTCACACAGAAGAATTTATTCCTAATATCCCATCTAAACCTAATCTCTTTCAGTGTGAAGCCATTGCCCTGTTCTGTCAAAAGTCCCTCTGCAGCTCTCATGTTGCTCCTTCAGGCACTGGAAGGCCCCATAAGTTCACCCAGAAGCTTCTCTTCTCTAGGCTGAGCAGCCCCAACTCCCTCAGCCTTTCCTCACAGCAAAGTGGTTCCATTTCTCTGATAATCTTCATGGCCCTCTTTTGGACTCACTTCAGCAGCTCCAGCTCCTTCCTGTGCTGGGTCCCCAAGCTGGAGGCATTGCTGCAGATGCCTGAGGTGGGCAGAGGGGCAGAATATCCCTGTCCTCTGCTCCCCATGGGGCTTTTGATGCTTCCCAGGACATGTTTGGCTGGCAGCACATGTTGCTGGATTATGTCCAGCCTCTCATCCACCAGCACCCCCAAGTCCTTCTTGGAGGGATTGCTCTCCATCTGTTCATCTCCAGCCTGGGTTGATACCAGGGGCTGCCCTGATCCAGCACTTGGTCCTGGTAAATCTCATGAGATTCCCATGGGCCACTTGTGAAGCCTGCCCAGATCTCTCAGGGTATCCCCATCCTCCATGTGTGTGAACTGCACTACTCATAGTGTCTGGAATGTCCATCTCTGGAGGTCTCACCTGAGCTGGGAGGGGATCATGCCCTTCAGGCAAGCTGAACCTCAAGAGGAGAATACAAGATCGTGAGAGATCACACAATACTTTTTTCCATGGCTCAGAAACCCAACGCACCCACAAGAAAAGAAACAACACAATGAACTGGCAGAGCAAGTAACAGTGCAAGGGAGCATGAGGAACATGGCAGAACTGTCTCATTTCCTGAGGAGCCTGTCTTTGCTGCACAGATCAATAGAGCCAGCTGGATGTGAAAAGGCATATTAAGGGTATGGTGACATAATCTGTAAGCCCTCCACACCTTAGGGGCTGCCCTGACACTGCCCCACAGAGCCCATGGGCTGCAGCTCAGGGCACCTCTTGCTGCTGTGAGGCAAAGTTACAGGGCAAATTCTTGCATAACTACAGCAGATAGAATTTGCCTTGATAGGTCTCTTTCTCAGGCTATCAATTTCATCACAGCCAGGGAACACAGGAGCATGCACAATACTCCAAACTAATTCAATCTTACTTCATGTTTTGTGGCTGCCAATGTCCTTAAATCCAGTTTGAGGAACTGAGATGATCGAGGGGAGAGAGTAATAAAAAGAAACAACAATTAAGTGCATGAGGGAAAGGCTAAGGGCAGTGACGATTATCCATTGGACTGGAACGAGAAGTGTTGCAAAGGCTCCCAAACCTGAAATTGGCTGTCACCAAACTGAGGTTTCACCACTGCCTACAATAATAAGAAAGCAATGCTAGGATCAGTGGATATTAGAAATAAGACAGTGAGAAGCATTTTTATGATGTTCCTAAAGTCTTTACAAATGCTATGGTCAAAAGACATCACTTTATTATAAAATCAGTGAGAAAAAGAAAACAAGAAATTATTCTACTTAAATAAATGCACTCCAGAGTGCATATATCAATACTATCAAAAGTACTACTAAACAAGACAAATTTCTGTTGCAAAACTCTTTTTTTTCTTTTTTTGTAGACAAAAAAGTTATAATGAATGCAGGTGTATGGGATATACACAGGAATTGCAGTATATTTTATATTCAAAATCTCTTAAGATGTGAAAGTAAAAAAAATATTTTCAGTTTAGATATCTAATTTTTATAAGCCCTGTGTAGCCCAAGATTATTCACTAAACCCATAGCTAATACATGGTTTTTAAGGTTTTGTGTTATTCCCATTCCATTCCTCTAAAAAAAAAAAAAAAAAAAAAAGAACACTCCACCAAAACAAAAACCTACAAATGAAGAAAGAAATTTGAGCAACCTTAACTTGGACTACAAAGTTTTAAGGAAAAGTGATGCCATACTTAAAATGAAAAATATGAAAACAGCTTCAATCCATACCACACTTAAGTGCCTGTGTTCCCTGTGTGACTTTGATGCACTTCTCAATCACACGATTGAGAGTGTTCATTTCCATAAGTGGAAACTTCTTGAAGCATCAGGCTTTTTGGTTTCCAGGGGTTTTGTTGGTGGAGAGGGGGGTTTAGCCTGGAAATATTTTAAGTTATTGAACTTCCTTATTAAATATGATCCTTCATGATTTTTTTTAAGACTTAAGGCAAATAGAAAGGCAGATATCACACAGAAAAATTATGGTGAAATCAATGAAAAAAGTTGAAGTTGATAACTTCAGAAACATTAGTACTGTCTGAATGTGTCAGAAACCTGCACTCTAAAAAATTCCAAAAAGACAGGTTTTACCACAGATTCTTGGCATTTAAAATTTGTTCCCATCTTTTATTTCTGTTAAAAAAATACATTTCTTCAATGAAACACTTAAAAAACCACTTTGAAATAGCAATTGCATGTCTGGTTTTCAGTGTCCTGTGGACTTTTGGAAACAAGCCACGATAAAGCCCTAGTGGGAATTGAATTTCAAGTCAACCTTTGCTATACCTTTTCCACAATGATTTAAATATATGTTGAAAAAGAATTCCTGTTAGGCAGTTGTACAGGTTCTGATGGCATAGGTAGGGGTGTGGCACAATGTCTGCAGAACCTTTTGTTGTTGCAGTCCTGCTGAAGGAAGCAACATTTCTGAGCTAAGGCATAGCTTCAAGCTGATTATCAAACCCAAAGGTCAATATCACTGAATAATACAACATGCCCCCTAAGACAAATTTCTTCATTCCTCCCATCTAAATGCACATTATCTAGACACTGATATAAAAAAAAATTATCTGCCCAGGCCTGGTGATAAAATACGATCTTGGATCTCGAAACTATTTTACAGTAGAATCATGCTCAAGTATTTTTAAAATATCTGTTGGAGATTAAAAGAATAAAATAAACAGACCCAAAAAAGTCACAAAGGAACACAACAGTACTCCCCTTTATCCTTAGAGTATAAAAAATATTGTAATTTTCGTGGCAAAAGAGCAACCATATATATGTATACACGTTATATAATGACACATCAAATAGATGGGTATCTAGATAATTGACCATATATATACACGTGTGTGTACATAAATACATACAATTGTATATGCATGTAAACATATTAGTAATGTAGTAATTAACACAAATCTCTGTATTTAGACATAGGTAGGGACATAAATGCACATTTAAATTATTATTAATATCTAGGTATTTCTATACTTGGACAATATAGACATATAATTACCTGTTATTATTTCTTACCAATATACCTGTGTCTGTAGGTATACAGACATACACTTAATTACTAATTGCAACTAAGAAACATACACTTAATTACTAATTGCAACAAATTTCTCTGAGTAACTTCTGCAGTACTTTGGTACAACTTTGTCCAAAGTTCTGTACAACTCTGGTGTCCAGTTCATGCCCCCAGTTTTCAGCTGAGTGTGAGAGTGGTTCTCTATGGTAGATGTAGGTATCTACTGCCTTACACCCAAAAGGAGCAAAATATCCACACATATGGATTGAAATAAACCTGTGTGAAAACAGCCAAAAGAAAATGCCACTGGTACCACATTTAGAGGGTTTGTTTTTATGATGTGCAGGCAGTTCCAAGCCATTTGAAATCTAACTGCTGTATCCTTGAGCGGCTTCTTGAGTAGAATAAACTGCTGAGCCTGGCAAAGCTGGGCAGGGGATGATGTGAAGGGAACATTTGACAATTTTCATTCACCAGAAGGCAATTACCAGCTTGTTTTGTGTATGAACTGAGCATGCAGAACATCAGTACCAGTGAACTGTGCATCACCCTAGCAAAGGCACCACCCAGGAACTGCACTTCCACTGAGAAGAAACAGAGATGAGGAGCAAGGATGTTTGTCAGTAGCATTAGCAGAAGATTTAGCATTTATTCTCAGCACAGACCACCTGGCCTTGAGTGCTATCCACAGCTTAGATCTTCTACCATTCATCACTGGATGTCTCATTTTAGCGCATATTATGTTGCACTGAATTTACCAGTGCTGAATTACTCTGGTGATGGAGTTTCCCAGTGACCATTCTATGAACTCAGTCTTGGCTTTGTCTTGTCTTGGACAACATAAAGAACGTGGAGAAGTTCCCATCTTACCGATTCCTGGGGGTTTTGGGGTAGGGAAATTGTTAATGTATTCAAGAAGAAAAGCCAGACCTGACAGAGCCTTCAGCAGTGGCTGCTGCTCAGCTTTAACCAAGCTAAAAAACAGCCATCTATCTTCTTGTTTTGTTTCATGTCTCTTAGCTTTGAATCTATAAAAGCACTTTACATCTCATTTATACATTTTGTTAAACAGCCTTCTGTGGCAAACTCTGACAGGAGCTTTAGAAACTGCTAATAAAAGTGCCAGCTTGCTTACCTTCACCCTCCGTGTTCTGATTGCAGTAATGAGCTGCAAGGGAGTTCCTGCTGGAAAATGCACAAATCCACATGGTTTAAATGGCAAATTTTTAATGAGTTGAGGAGTTGGTAAATTATTTCATAGAAAATTTTATTCAGAGAGAAGTTTTAGTTTCAGCCAGTCCTGAAGATCTCCCAAATTTCATTCAAATATCCTTGATAGCTTCAGCTAGGGAAAAAAAAAAGGGGAATTAAAAAAAAAAAAGTTTTAAAAAGGAGGGGGTAGAAGTAGTTTTCTTCCTCTGAAATGTAGAATTACAGGTAGAATTACAAAGATCCTTTAAGTGCTGGTCTGTACAGACCACAGCAAGATGTCCTCACCTACAACTCCACAAGAAACACACATCTAGTCAGGTCATTTCTCTAGTTCCTCCCTGCTGAATGCCTTGATAATGCATCATCATTTCTCCCTTCTATTAAACAGGGGAAATAAAAGCATTATTCAGAACACAGCAGAAACACTCACCTTTTGCTCTCTAAATGAATCAGGCAGAATTCTGAGAAGTCATGGTAGTTATTTCCTCATGTGCATGATAAAGTCTTTGATACTTTCTCATGTACTGCATCTTCAAAATTCAGGATTGTTTTTCAAATATGTGATCCTAGAAAGCTAATATATTGTTTCATATATATATAATATTTGCTTAAACAAATATATTTCACCATGATACTTAAGAACACTGTGTTAAGGTATGTATTTGTTAATTTCTAACATTCACCAGACAGCACATATATTGTGGTTTAACCCCAGCCAGCAGCCTGGCCCTTCACAGCTGCTCACTCACTGCCCCACCAGTGGGATCAGGGAGAGAATCAGAAGGGTAAAACTTGTGGGTTGAGGTAAAGACAGGTTAATAGGGGAAGGAAAAGCTGCTTGCACAGCAAAGCAGAACAACGAATGAATTCCCTGCTTCCCATGGCTGGGCAGGTGTTCAGCCATTCCCAGGGTCCCACCACACATCACAGTGACTTGGGAGGGCAAATGCCATCACTCCACATGTCCACCCTTCCTTCCACCCCCCACTTGTTACACTGATCATGATGCTACATGGTCTGAACATCCCTGGGGTCAGTTGTGGTCACCTGTCCTGGCTGGGTCTCCTCAGTATGAGGAGCAGCAAGGGCCTTGGCTCTGTTCAATCCCTGCCCAGTAATAACAAAAACATCTCTGTATCATCACCCCTGAGTTCAGCACAAATCCAAAACACAGCCCCACACCAGCCCTGGAAAGGAAATGAACTTTACTCCAGCCCAAACCAGCACACACATCAAAATAAATTCAATTTGCTGTAGTTGAACTAGGGAGCAAACTTGCCTGCAAACTATAAATTTACAGGCTATTTCACTTTTGATTGCAAACACTGGGTGAGCCTGAAAATAAAACAACCTTTCTCAAATAGCCAGGTTTGAGGAAAATGTGAAAATACTATCCAGTTTCATAATCCTTACAAATATTCAGTTTCCAATTTCCTCTTTTTGAGGGAAAGGACTTTTCTTCATAACTGCCACTCCAAAAAGTCAGTTTCATTCCAAATCTTGAAATAGAAAAAAAATAAAGAGGATAAATACTAAATAAGATATTACTGTTGTGAAAGAACTTCACCCGAGTTATCACTTCAAGGAAGATGCTTTTTTTAAAAATAGAAACACAAGTGTATTTGAGATAAAAACATAATACAAAAGAATGGATATCACTTTTTCATAATAAAACACACCAGTGAATCTTGACATCAGAGAAGCTGGCAGAGAGAAAGTACAAATACAGTTAAATCTAGCAAAGAGGGCTATGCCACACTGAAATGCTAGAAAGATCAAAGTTCAGAAAGAGCTGCCAGTTTAGGAGAGTATAAATGGTGTGGTGAGGAGTCATCAGGAGTTAAGAGGCAAGAACCTGCAGAGTGACTCCTAGAGGAACATGCAAATCAAAGTTGAACTAATGAAAAGAGAAAATTAAAATCTTTTAGCAAAGTGAAATGCCTGGACTTCAGGTGGGGTGGGCTGAACTTGTGGAGTGGGGACCTGAAAGGACTCTGAAAGGCAAAGGAGCTCAGGAAAGCTAGCAGATCTTTAAAGAACAGCCCACTCTGGTGTGAAGGCAGACAAGCCATTCTGTCAGGACTTAGCTAAAAGGACACAATGGCAGAACTCCAGCATAAAAACACAGCAAACAAGGCTGGGAGCAAGGACAGAGTGCAAAGGAGGAATTTAGTAAAGCTGCCTGGGCATGTAGGGCTGGTGTCATTCAAGCCAGAACTCAGCCCAAAGACAGGAGAACGGCCACTAATCACACACACCTTCAAAAAAGGACACAGGGATGATCTATAAATCAGTCAGCCTCATCTTGACTCTTGGTAAAATCACAAATACAGTCCTCTCATAACACATTTCTGGGCATATGAAAAAGTAGAAGGGACTGAGTGAAGTCAGCATGGATTTATCACAGGTGGAGCATGCCTGACCCAGCTTACCTTTTCTGACAAAAAAAACCCTGATTTGTCAAGCAGGTGAACAATGGACTTAACTATTTGTCGAAGACTGGTCTACACATTATGCCACAATATGATTGTGTCCAAGTTTGGACAGTACAGCCTGGCAAGAAGTGGGCTGCTGTGCTTTTACTCTGGGACAAATCATTTAACACCTCTCAGTGACCTGCAGGACACACTGGAGGGCACATTCATCAGCTTTGAAGGTGGCAGCAAATTTGAATGACACTTGAGGACTCTCATCCACATGGGCAGGACAGGGCAGGGGAAATTGGGCCAACAGGATCTCCATAAAATTCAGGGAAGAGCAATGGGCAGCTTTTACCTGGGAATGCAGACCCACCCAAGACAGCAACAGCCAACCATGTAAATGCCTTTTGAATGGCATAATCTGGAGTTAAATAATGCTTTTTAATCCTGAAAATAGACAGGCAATAGAGCAAGTTGCTCAGAGATGTTGTATCACCTCCTTGTTTGGAGATTTTCAAGAATCAGTTGGAAAAAGCCCCAGCATCTTGGTCTGATCTCAGCTCTGACATTTTTTTGTACATGAGGTCATACTTGACATCTCCTGAGATCCCTTCCAGCCTGAATTATCCCTGTGACATCAATAAAAAATACTCTTCCTATGCACATGAGGGAAATGTGAAGAATACATAAGAATGAACATCACTGGCAGTGCCAAAACAGAGTTAGCATATGAGTATTGGTGTTCCTCATGTTTCATTTGTTCTGCACAGATCAGTTAAGAATAAAAGTAATTGCAAACATTTACACCTATTTCCTATCTTCTAGTTGTGATGAGCTGAACAAGAAAATAGACGCCTGAAATCCACAGAAAAAAGGAGTAGCTCTCTGAAAGATGGACATATAATTATTTTTTAAGTTAATAAGAATGATCTGAAGCAAATGGAAAATGCATTACACGTAAAGGAAAGTTGGTTTCTAAATAGCCTGGGATGTTTTAGGAGAAATTTCTACTACACCAATGGAAATGCATCTACACCAGAACACTAATTGGGGCAATGTAGATGATACTGAATTACAAATTACACTCTTTTTTAAATGAAATCCCAGTAATTTGCTATTTTAAGAAAAATCTTTTTAATCTTTTGTTTTGTGTATGAACTGAGCATGCAGAACATCAGTACCAGTGAACTGTGCATCACCCTATGACAGTCTGCGATTTTTTTACATTCTTTTCATTATAACATCTCTACAGTGAATTGAAAGTTCTACCATTCCTATGAAATAGAACAGATAATTTGCTGAAATCATGACAGGTAATTGAACACTGAATGTTTTTTTCTTTACTAATTCTTTCCGCAGAAGCAAGAATTGGAGAGACTGAAAATTGTACCCTAGTGTGACGCCCATCTTGAAACATTTTATGCTTTCATAAGGAGTCAGGGCTTATGTCCTAAGAACTGACTTGAACCTTCCATATCAAAGAACAGGGGTGAGCAGCAATATCATGGAGTAATAAATATAAAAGTGCCAGCAGGATTATGTAACTTTATAATTACTCAGGCTTTCTTTCAAGTAATTACTCCGTTCAGTTGGCATGAAAAAGTATCTGCTACTGATGAAATCATGTTCCAGCTGTAACAATAAAATATTGCCTACAGAGGAAGCTGGAAGACTGCAGTCAGAATCAGACATACTCTGAATTGTCCTAGCCATAATGCACCATATCAGAACCCACTATATTCATTTAAAAACACAACTCTTGTGATATTTGTGCTTTGTTTATTTTATTCCACAACATGTCCTATAGTTCCAATGCAACTTTTCATGAGAAGCTCTGGCAATTTAGGTATGTGACCTCATTTCAAAAATTACTATGCCGGCTTCTGTCCCACAAAATATCTTATTTTAATTGGATTTGGTGCCTTCAGCTATCTAGCTAGCCTAAACACATGGATCTGAACTTTACAGTGTTGCATACAAATTAAGTCTGAGCTCTGAGTCAAAGCTCCTTTGAAAGTTTGTCAAAAATACTTCAACTTTACAGGACCTTGCAATGCATAAATGAAAATAATTACTTCAAAAGACTTATTTTGGGCAAGTGTTATTTGAATTTTTCAATGTCTAATAGCTGAGAAGTGTTAAAAGATGTATCATGTTTCACAGTTGAACACCTTGCTATTTTCAAGACTTCAAGTCAGTTTCCAAAATGCTTTCAAAGCTCTGGCTGGTTTATACAGTGATATTTTTTGGAAAGGTATCACAGGTGCACAACACCTTGAGTAAAACTTATGTGAGATCACCACGAATGCCATGGTATCACAATAACTAAAAAAACGAAAGACAGGAATCAAGAAAAGAAAAATGGGATTGTTCTAAAGCTAAAGTATGTGGTTTCCCACTAATTCTTCTTCACATGTTCTCAAACACTCCAATATTTAATTGGTTTAAATACCAGGTCAATTACATTAGTGTTTTGTATTAGAAATGCAGGAACGCTTGTGTTTATGGCCACACTAAAGCATTTTTATAAGTGTTCTCA
Organism: Pheucticus melanocephalus; assembly: GCA_013398405.1. Taxonomy (NCBI): domain Eukaryota; kingdom Metazoa; phylum Chordata; class Aves; order Passeriformes; family Cardinalidae; genus Pheucticus; species Pheucticus melanocephalus. The sequence goes on from VZSJ01002791.1 coordinate 225,252, forward strand.
GAGGTATTTATTTAAATAAACTTTTCTTCCTTTCAATAATATTTCAAGTCATAGTCTCAAATCTATTTTGATTAGGCATGTGTTTTCCATAGTCATTGCAAATAAGAGACAACACTTTTGAAATATTTTCCTATATATCCACAAAGGCAGACACCTCTGTGTTGGACTCACAAAATCATGCTGTTGAAAATGACAACTCATGAAAATACTTTCAGTCTTTCATTTATTATTTCCTGCCCTTCACCTCGAGCCCTTTTCTTATGCTCCACCTTACCCTTCCCTCTCTGCACACACCAGCCGAACTGGCAACTATGGAGCCAAAACTGACTCTTGAACTGGTAGGAGTTTTGTTCCTGCCCCTGGTAGAAACATTTCAAAGGAAATGTGCTTTAGCTTGAGAAATTTATGAGTTTTTTAACTGTCCTGAATACAGAAAAGGGTACTCTCTTTTGCTGCTCGCTTTCATCTTCCCAGAATAATAGCTCTTCTGAATATCCTTCCTCTTCCTATTATCATGGTGTACCTGAGATACCAAAGGCAGGAAAGAAAATGGGACATAATGGCTTTGAGGCAAAGCAGCTTTACATCCTGCTTCTTCAACTTTGCCCACATTTGAGAAGTTAACTTTGTAGAGCTTCAGCTGTATATCACACATGAAACAATAATTGCTCCATGAATTAAACCATAATGAGAATCCATCTCTTCTGGGATGAGATTGCCTGTCTGGCAATATCACTGTGGTGTTCAGTGCGAGAGGATCATAAATGGGACTGAAAACTGCATCTGTTCTCACAGGGTGGTCCTTTTGATTTCCAAGAGACTGCTTTCTGCAGAAGGCATTACACAGTGCATGCAAAAATGAAAGTACTTAGGCATTCATCAATGTGAGAGCATTGGGGGTTTTATGCCCAAACCAGCCACAGCGCGTGTTACATATCCTGAGGAGCACAGCTTGTAGATTTAGTAGTTCTGAAGCTCTTTTTCTTTTCAATTGTTTGGATTTCCTTCCTGTGGCAGCTTAAAACAGTCCTTTCCACCAATTACATCATCACCAAGGAAAGTGAGGAGAGGTAGACAAGAACACTTTCACTCCTGAATCTCCCCTATACCCTCATATTCACTATTTATCTTTGTTTCAGTTACAAGGGAATCTGTAGCTGTGAGAAACATTCAGTAAAGCAGACAGCTTCCCCTTTTAGCTATCAAGGTATGAGATGCTGGATGACTCCTTCCCTGTGGTAGTGGAAATAAGAGTTCTTTGGATGTCTTACTGCTAGACATGGCCCAGAACTATTTCAATCTAATATTATTGTGTTTATTAACATTTCACCTGCAAATTTTCTCATTCCTGTCCCCCTTGCAATCAGTCCCCAGTCCCCAATACTGCAATCCAGTATTCAAAGTGTATGCCCAGCAGGGACACACTTTAAACATCCTGCAAGCATTTATGGAGAACCACCTTTACTCCACTCTCTTCATTTCACCATTGGAGAACTACTCTGATTACCCAGTGTCTTCAACATTCAAACACTGCAAAAATTTAAAGTATCCACAGTGAGAAGCCAGGCTAGGAAAATGCTGCTGCTAAAAATGACATGGGAAACAAGCACACAAGCATCTTACAGGTTCACTTGCAAAAAGATGTTATACTGATATTAAGGTTATGCCAGTTCTAAAGGGAATTCCAGACTCTTGGACTTAGTCCTAATTATTTCAGGGCGAGAAAGAGAATCCCCTTTCAAGGAACTGCCACAGAGATAATTAGAGGGCAGGAACACATTTCTTTTATGAAGACACGTGATAGAGTAGGGGCTGTTCAGCCTGTAGAAGACAATGTTTTGGGCAGACCTGAAAGCTCTTTCCAGGACCTAAAGGAGGTCCAAGTGAGGTGGAGATGAACTTCTGACAAGGGCCTGGAGTGTCAGGACAAGAGACATTTTTTTTGTACTGAAAGAGAGCAGGGTTTAGACCAATATTAGGATGAAATTATTCCATGTGAGGGTGGTCAGGCCCTGGACAGGGTGCCAAGAGAAGTTATGGCTGCCCTATCCCTGGAAGTTTCCAAGGCCAGGCTGGACAGAGCTTGGAGCAACCTGGGACAGTGGAAGGTGTCCCTGCCCATGGCAGGGACTTTTAACAAAATGGGTCTTCCAAGTCCCCTTCTAATCCAAACCATTCTATGATTCTATGATTCAAGATCTGCCAAAAAAAGCATAAGCATCACTAGATGGAGTTCCTCTATTTTGGATACCTCTAGAGAGTTTGGAAACCTCCATGCTCACCCATTAGTGAGTGACCTTAACTGGGCCCATTCACAATTTACAGTTGGGCTGCAGGTGCAGATTTTTAAAAAACCTTTTATCACAGTAACTCCCTCACTGACATAATTATTTACTGACATAGAAGGTCTCTGTGCAAAACAGCTCAATCTATTCCAGAGGACAAGGCCACAGGAAGCCATCCAGCCTCAGAGCACAAAAGCTTCCATGTTCAGAGCAGGCAGTGTTCTTCTCACAGCCCCACCAGGGCTCAGTTGTGGGGCTGCACTCACAACACCTCAGCTGCAATTCTACTTGTGACAGACTTCAAGCCAGACCTGGAAAGCACCTCCAAATTCCAGCTCCTTCTTTCAAATTCTCTTAAAGTTTATCATCCAGACTCCAAAGCAGGCTGATTAACCATACATAAAAGGGCGTCCTTCCTGTTGTATTTCATAGTGACCTCTCCTACTGTGTCCAACTTTCTACAAGCACACAAGACCCTGTATTGATAAAAAAAAAAAAAACACTGAGTATCAACAGGAATTGTAAGAAAATGCAACATAAGCAGCCTTATGGTTATTCTAGAACAAGGTTATTTTCAAAATCTTCCAACATATGGCATACTGACATTATTCACAATGAATAGAGCAGTGGGTGCATGCACCACTGCGTTTTGGCAGAGCCAATTAGATCAACTTCAATATTTGTATCTAACTTGTCAAATTTGCTGTATAACAGGTAATAGTTAATAGGGGCTCTTCATTAGCCTGGGCAATCAAGCAGTGATTCATCAGAAGCCACACTTGCAATAAGCTCCATTAGCACCCTGTGCCTCAAGGTCAGAGGATGTGCAGTGCCTGTGGTAAAAACAAGCAGAAGGATGTTAAAGGAAGAATGGGAAAGTGTTTCTCCTTTGCATTTAGAACAGACTGTTAAAAAAGGGACTGAAAACATTTTTACCACTCTGCAAGAGTTCTTGACATTTTCACTGGCTTGAATCAAGCCTAAGTTTCAAACCTTAAAAAAGGCTTGAATAGCAAAAATCTCATTCAAATCAAATAAAGGGAGTCAATCAAATTCTTTGTTTCAATAATTCTGAAGAGTTGTTACATTTCATCTATAGGACATATTATAGATCATATTTAGTGTCCACATAAGCAAATTCTCAAAGCTGTTCTTTAAATTTAAATGTTTGCTTTTAGACTTTTTTTTCTGGTACTGGTAGTCTCATTGAAAGGGACCTTTATGCTCAACCAGTTTGTGTTTTAATGACTCAAGTATTTTCCTCTGAAAAAGTAATTTGAAAACTATTCAGCCAGCTGTGCTTCTATTGATGTGACTGAAGGGTACCTTTTTGCAAGGCTGATCTTCTGAAACAGTCATCCCATAATCAAAGGATATTGAAGGAGATGTCATATATCAAGTAAAATGGGAGGAAATTGAAGTACCTTCCTCGTGGCACAGGGCTTACAACTACTTTACCATATCCTGACTCCACTAGAAAGAGTTTAAAATCATAGTACTATCAGGTACCAAAAAAGTACTGATTTACAGAGGTACATGTTTGGTCCAGTCATTGCATGTCTTTGCACTGTTAGCAGTTGCTAGGGCACAGGTTCATTTACTGAATTGTGGACATAGCACATCCAGTGAGTGCCACAAAGGTTCTGAAATCAAATGCCATTCACAACAAAATTGCCCAATTATATCTTTGAAGAGCTGATTGTGTTTGAAAAATGTGCATTGTGCTTGAAAATAGCAAGAGGATTAACACAATGAGGATTATCACATTATTGATGAGACTATTTTGCTGTAAAGGGCAGAGTCAGCCAACTTAGAGCCATTCCATTTTAAGAGAAACATGCTGAGATGATCCCCCATCACCCGACATGACAAAGTTACATTTCCCTCTTTGCTCTCTCTGACTCAGTTCTTAAGGATTTTTATCAGTCTCCTTTCAATTTCCTTTTCATTTTCTTCAGGACTCAAAAAGGAAGACAATACATATAAATTAGTTGAGTTTTGTCCTCATATAATTCTTTCTTCTGAAAAATCATTATCTTCACAACCCAAGATTGTCTTTGTAGCAGTGAACAAAAAAAAAAAAAAAACCCAAAACAAAAAACAACAACAACAACAAAAAACCAAAAACATTTTAATGTAGCAAGGAAGGACACAGGCTCTTGAGGACTGGCAGGGAAGGTGAGGAGGGGCCACCTTCCATGTCAGTGATCAGCTGGAGTGAAGGGAGCTCTCCTGGAGATGGATGAGGACCTGTCTGAGAGATGATGGATCAGGATTTAAGGGAGGTGACCAGGATTAAGGGTGACTTTATTGCATTGTGCTCCAGGAAGACTGAGGAGATGCTTCCCTCCCTCTACATGCAGATAAGAGCAGCCTTTCATTCTCAAGCCCTGTTTGTCACAGGGGGGTTCAACCACCCTGAAATCTGTTGGAGGGGCAACACAGCAGCAATAAGCAAGAGAGGAGGTTCCTGGAATGCACTGATAATGCCTTCCTTCTCCAAAGAATAAAGGAGACAGAAGGAGAGTAGCAGTGCTGGATCTTGTTCTCACCAACAAGGAGGGGCTGGTGGAGAATGTGAAGCTCAAGGGCAGCCTGGGCTGAAGGGACCATGAAATGTTGCAGTTTGAGATCCTTAGCGCAGAGAGGAGAGGGCATGGAAAGCTCAGTACCGTGGACTTAGAAGAGCAGACTCTGGCCTCTTCAGGAACCTGCTGGGTAGAGTCCCATCAGATAAAACCCTGGAGGAAATAGCAGCCCAATAAAAGTGATTGATATTCCAGGATCACCGCCTCTGAGCTAAGGAGCAATGCAACTCAACAAAAAGGAAGGCAGGCATGAACACCAGGAGGCTTGTGTGGATGAACAAGAGCTCCTGGACAAACTCAAGACACTAAAAGGAAGCCTACAGAGAGTGGAAGCAGAGACAGAATGTCTTGGAGGAACACGCAGAGAGACTGTCCAAGCAGACAAGAGTCAGGTTAGGAAACCTAAGACACTGAAAGAATTAAACCCAGGGATGTTGAGGGCAACAAGAAAACCTTCTATAGATGTATTGAGGGTAAAAGGATGGCTGGGAAAAATGTGAGTCTTCTCTGGAAGGAAACAGGAGACCTGGTTACTCGTGACCTGGAGAAGGCTGAGGTACTCCATGCCTTTTTTGTCTCAGTGTTCAGCAGCAAGATCTCCAGCCACACCACCCAAGTCACAAGAAGCACAGGCAGGGACTGGGGAAATGAACTCCCACTGCAGGAAAAGATCAGGTTCCAAAACATCTATGGAACCTGAAGGTGCACAAACCAATGGGACCTGATGAGATCCTGAGGGTACTGTCAGATGAAAGTGGCTGAGCCACTCTCCATCACATTTCAAAAGTTGTGGCAGCCCAGGGACTTCTCGCTGACTGGAAAAGGGAAAACATAACCCCCACTGGTAATAAGAGGGATAGGGAAGACACAGGGAGCTAGAGACCAGTCAGTCTCCCCTGCATGCCCAGCAAGATCCTGGGAACTGTGCTAAGACACAGGGACAGCCCTCCCCTTCACTGAGAGCAAACTATGCCTGATAAATTTGGTGGCCTTCTATGATGGGCTACAGCAGTGGTGGATGAGGGGAGAGCTGCTGACATCATCTACCTGGACTAGTGCAAAGAATCTGACAGTGAAACCCTTGACCCTCAGAGTGGTGAGGCCCTGGCACAGGTAGCCCAGAGAAGTTGTGACTGCGCCTGGATCCCTGGAAGTGTTCAGGGCCAGGCTGGATGGGGCTTGGAGAAACCTGGGATAGTGGAAGGTGTCCTGAACCAGAGTAGGGCGTTTGTAATTAGGTGACCTTTTAAATTCCCTTCCAACCCAAACCATTCTGTTACTTAAACTTTAAAATTCTGTCCTTCTGCTGAGATCCAAAAGGTGACAGAAAAGAAATGAATACAACAGTTATTTTTTTTCCTAACATTTGTGATAAATTAAAGTTCTGTTCTAAGAAAACAGCCTACTCAAAGCAAGGATTCTTAACAGTTTCACATGTCTTCAATTACTACATCATTGTTATGTTTTTCCCTTAATTCAGGTGTAAACCATTAAATTATTAGAATATTAGTCACCCAATTGAAACAAAAGAGTTCCATGACTAATCATGTTTTGTCAGTTTTCTTTATTGTTTATATATTTTTAAATAAATTGACATAAAACAATAATAGCCTATAAGCATAAAAAAAGGGAATTTTTTTATGGCTTCTGAAATTTTCTATCTACTTTAACTCTGACCAATTTCTCTCAGGTATTCCTGGTTCCCTCCCCAGAAAAAGAACAGGAGTTACACAATTCTGCATACAGCAAAGATATTCAATGGGCAATTAGTATAGGCATATCAAAGGTTAATTGTACAGGAGGACTAGGTAAATGTGTTCCAGTTCTGCAAATCTTTGAATTAATAAAATGCCCAACCTATGTTTAATCAAAAAAGAAATGAGGAGATGTATTGGAATAGAATCCCAATATTGCCAGGTGGAACGTGCCCGGGCTTGTCTGGCCCTTGCCGCTTGGCCAGGGGCAGCTGCTGTGGTATTTCACCACAGTGATACCTCTGGCTGGCTGGATGTAGCAGCCAGGCACTCGAAACCAAGTCCAGGCTTGTAGGAACTCAGGCTTCACCTCTGAAGGAAGTCCTTTGGCTATGTGAGAAGTAAACAGGAGTGGATTCCAATGGAGGGTTAAATCCAGAACTTTATTCCAGGGTCACGGATATCTGAACGTTGGTAACAGCTCCATTAGAATCCCAACCGCATGGCCTGATTGTCTTTTAAGCTCGGGGGCAGGGGGAGGGAAGGGACAGGTGAGGCACCAACCAGGTGGGAGAAGGGGAAGGCTCAAGGGATAAAGACACTTGCACAGGCCAATGAGCCCGGACCTGAGGGGCATCTTTTGAACTTCTGGCAACCACACGATGCCCCTGCTGGAATGGACAGCTCTCAGCAGGAGGCAGGGGCAGGGGAAGGTGGCACACCTGGGGGACAGGGAAGTCTGAGACAGGAAATTGCAACACACAGCAACAGAGATGATCAGAGAATCCCTGGAACACTGCTAATTAATGATCCCTTCCTGTACTTAAATCACTATTAATTTAATTGTCAGAAGTATTCGTAGTTTAAACATATATTCGACTAAGCAATAATAGAAGGTAATAATAAGACTTGTGGATTCACGCATCAATCTTGTATACAACCCCTGATTAAAGGAGTTTAGGAAACCCATGGAATGATACAGAAGATTATGGAAAGAAGCATGTCTGATTAGACAGATCCAGACCACAGATATTTTGCATTGAATAGTTATAATTAAGTATTTGTAGACCACATAATTCTAGAGAATCTGAAACTCCAAGTTTATTCACTAGAAAGGTATCCAGAAATTAGGACACTGAAGTAATTTAGATAATCTTCTTGGTCCAATTTGACTGCCAATTCAGGAAAATATAATTTTCTTCTGGAATCTTAAACCTTTACAATAATCAAGACTATAGAAATGAATTTCTCTTCTAAATGTAACAGGCAGGTTTGGACACTACAGACACTTACAGATTTCTCATAAATGTAACTCATATTTCCAGACTTAAGCATGATTAACAGTATGAGAAGCCAGAATCCACACCATCCCCTAAGGGTCAAAAACATCTGTCTTTTGAACAGGAGTTTTGGATTTCCTTTAAACAAAAAAAAAAATCAACTCCTTCAACTCTTAAATCTTAGAGAAGCTTTAGAATAAATACAGGAAACCTCTTCTCATGAAAGCTGTATTTTTGCTAGTAAGGGGCATCCTTTTGCCACAGCGTCAGTCCTATGAAATGTCTGCTTGAGGACACCTGCAAAAAAGACACTCGAGCAATTAGCAATGCTAAAGCTGAGGGGTGACTGGGGCTTTTTTTCCTCAATACCATTAGCAAAGAAATGGAAGAAGAAAATTACTCAGTTTAATGCAAAACACAGAATGTTGCTCCAATGAGAATCTTCTGACAGGCGCCACAACAGAGTCCGTGAGCAAATCCACATACCCACAAGAGACAGTGATGATTTCCAAGGAGAGAACGAGAGGCAGTATTTAAGTAGCCAGACTCCTTCCTACTTGGAATTCAGTGGTAAAATTCTGAGGTATCAGTGAGGACAAGATCAGGCCAGCAGCAAAGTCTTTTTAAAACTGCATCCTACAAAATCCCCACTGATGGTGTGACTATGCCACACATAAACTGTACCCCGGGAACTCCTTGGAAAAGCTCCAGGTAAGTTATAGAGGTGTAGGAAAAGAAACAAAATTGGAGAACAGAGAAACAAAGGGCTCGACACTTTCCAAGCACTACCTTGGGAATTGCTTTCATGCGTATGTGATGAGTAAGGTGTGGAGGTTGGCTCATGCAAATGAGGAGGAGTTGTTGAGTGTGGCGAGGAGAGGTTCTGTTGGGATTGGCCGTTCTTTTGGCACGTACTTTTGTCGTTCCGCTATAGTGTTGGACCCTTATCTGCTCTCCCTTCAATCCCCCGCGGTGCGGTGGCTGCCGGGCAGCGCTGGCCGGGGCCAGGCGGGGCCATGCAGGGCAAGGCCGGCGCTGCCCCTGAGGGAGGCACGGGGACACCTGGCGCTGTCAGGTCTGGCCGGGGAGCACCACACCACCAATCAGGAGGCGAGACGAGCTCCACCAATGAACGGCACGGAACGACGCTTGAGGACTGCTCATGAATATTAATGAGGCTGGTGCTGCCTGTGAGCGCTCAGTCAGAGGGCGCAGAGCGGGCTGGTGGACAAATGTGGGGGATGACTGCAAAGAGGGGGGAAGGAATGCGGCAGGTGCAGGTATCACTTGAAAAGATTAATACTGCTCACTGTAAAACAAGGACCAAATGCAAACAAATAATGATTAACAAGAGAAAAGGCCGGCTCGCAGATGCGAGGACGCAGGCAGCCTGTGACCTGAGGCCGAGGTTGTGGCGGGCGCTCTGCGGGCACGGCTTTTCCGAGCCGGCCGCAATGTGCTGCCTCCCGTGTGGGCCCGGCTGCGGCAGAGGCAGGCGGGAGCGTGGCGGGGCCGGCAGCGGCGGGCAGAGGCCGCAGAGAGCAGCAGCGCGGCCGGGCCCGCTGCGGAGCGGCAGGGAGCTGCCGGGCAGCCCTCGGCCGTGTCTGTGCGCACAGGGCAGGAGCAGAGGCCGGAGCCGCGGCAGGAGGCGGCCATAGCAGCAGCTCGCCGTGCCCAGGGCCGCAGCCGCAGCTCTCCCCTGCCGGCCACAGCAGCAGCCGCTCGCCTCCGAGGCTGCGGCCCTTCCCAAAGACGAGGGGCGCGGTCCCCAGCACGCCCTGGAGCCCCGCAGCGAGAGGAGCCGCCGGCGCTATAAAGGGCAGCGCAGAGGGCGCAGGTTGAGGAGGAGGACGTGAGGCTCGCTCTGGGCCGCGCTGGGGCAGCTCTGCCCTCTCGGCCTTCGCCTTGAGCCCTCTGCTTCTTTTCCATGAGCCCTGGTCTCCGTCCTCAGCCAAGGGCCCTTGGAGCCCTTCCCAGGTCTGCAACAAAAGCTCTATCAGCCATGAAAGTTAAGAGATAAACGATAGAAATAGAGTCTAGTCTAAAAAAATTTACACATTTATTCTACCTGTTTTCAAAGTTGCCACAAATTCTTCAGTTTATTAAAACAAAAAACAGGAGTTCATTACTGAACAACTAAAGTTTCATGCCATTTGTTAAACAGCATAGGTGGTATTTAGGAAACAAAGGTGGCAGCTCTCTGGCCCACACGGTGCTGCTGGCAGAGCCACTGCTGCCTACTCAAGGCCCAGGCAGGCACCTGAGCTGCCTCGCTGCACGGCCAGAGCCATCTCGATGCTGCAGTGCAGGCCAGAGGCGCCGCTCAGCCGGAAGCTGCAGGACTTGCCGCAGGGCAGCACCGTGAGCTGGCAGTGGCGCGACTGCGGCAGGAGCAGCCAGGCCGACAGCACCAACGTTTGCACCCAGCGAGTGACTTTCTTGGCATCCAAGTAGGAGCCCGTGCAGAGGGTGTCCATCAGGTACCACTCCTGCTCCGTGGGCAGCTGGCCACCAGAGGCGTGCAGGAAGCACGTGTGCCCCAGCAGCTGCTCCCCGGAGCACAGGCACTCCAGCGCCACACGGATGCGCCTGGCTGGCGGCCACTTCGTGCTCTCCAGGCTGAAGGAGTGGCCGGGGGGTGGCCGCAGGATGACCAGCAGGCGGTAGGTGCTGCTGTTCTCCTGGATGCTGCAGGCTGCAGGGCTGGTGTCCGTCCCAGCAGCTGGGTGCAGCTCTGGCATGAAGCTCCTCCGGGAGAGCACTCGGCAGACACCGAGGAACTCGTCCACCAGCTCCTGCAGCACCTTTGTGCTGGGCAGGCCCTGCTGCAGAATCACAGAACAGTTGGGCTTGGGAGTCACCTTTATGGACCATCCAGTGTGACCCCACAGCAGTAAGCAGGGACATTCCCAATGAGATCAGGTTGCTGACAGCCCACTCCAGCCTTATCCTGGATGTGCCCACTGGTGATGAGCTGGGCACAGCCAAAGTGCTGCCACCCCAGTCTGCACCTTTGTCCTTCTCATGCTCACTGACCTTCTCCTTGCTGCTGGATCCCTCCTGCCTCCTCCTGCTGGCAGAGCCACACTTTCCTCTCCTGACCAGCCAGCAGGCCATAGCGAGAACCAGAAGCAGGGCTGCTGCACTGACCCAAAGAAGCCACTGCCTTTCCAGTGCAGAACAGAGAAGGGCTTCCATAGTCCCACTGCTCCCCTCAATCTCCTGTAGGAGCCAAGTCATCTCCTCGTGTAAATATTTCTCGCGCTCCAGCATCCGTTTTACTTCATGTTTGTCAGCTGGAAGTTCCACCTTCAGCCCAGTGGGGGTGGATAACAGGGCCAGGAGGAAGGCCACTGTTGGAGACATGGCCTGGTGGGAGAAAGGGAGCTCAGCTCGTCAGGCTGGGAGGGAGCAGGGGGCTGGTGGCACCTGGAATGTCCCCAAAGCCTCTCTTGGCAGCTGCCATGCTGAGAGCCCCAAGCCCCACTTTCCCCAGCCCTGGGGACAGTGCCCTGCCCTGAGGGTCCCCACTCTCACTCTGGCTTTAAACCCCCAGGGCACCTTTCCCAGCCCCCATCCAGCCCAGCTGTCCCCCTGTGTGTGCACTCACTGGCTGCCAGAATCCAACTGCTCGGTGCTGCCCCTGGACACAGGTGCCAGCGTGACCTGTCCTCTGTGATGTCACAGCCAGCAGAACCATGTCACTCAGCTGCCAAGCTGGCCGTGCCCCTGCTCACAGCTCCCACTGTGACCCATGCCCTGGCATGTCACAGCCCCCCAGAGCCACACCGACTGGCCCATGAGTGAAGCCAAACCTCACCTGCAGCACCTTGAGCACATTTCCTCTCCTCCTGTCCCTTGTTTCTTGGGAGAAGAGATCCATCCTCATCCAGTTACAGCCTGATGTCTGAGAGTTGTAGAATTTAGCTGGAGCACCCAGCAGTGAACCAAAGGGCAAATCAACACCTTGTGAGTGTTGGGGAGTTCTCACAGTGCCTCGCTGCTCTCTGCTGCAATGGCACTGCCGGGATCCTGGGAGAACGGGGACGTTTTCCTCAGAGCATTTCTTGTTGGTTTATCTGCACCAACTCTGCACACTGAGATTTGAGACTGCTGAGGTTCATTCTTCACAGCACACGTGATTCTGGGCTTGACACTCAAGTGGTTCCAGTCTTTGGACAGTCCCCACCTGACCTGAGTTAAAGCATAAGAATAGTACATTCCTGGGAAGAACACTCCCACTTTCAAAAAAAAACCCCTAATTTCAGGCTTATTTATAATTAAAAGTTTCTTAAAATTCAGAATTATCTTATTTCAGAAAAAAAAAAAAAAACAAATAAGAAAATTAAGCACAGTGATGGAACAATCACATAAAATCAGATTTCAAATATGTACAACTCTTGAAATTTCACTTTCTATGAAATTTCACCTCTACTACCATGAACAAATCATAACAGCTTCAGTCCAACTCTTGCCACATTTAACAGTGTGACATGTTTGATATTTTGCCTGCCAAATGACCTTCTGAGTCAGACTGTGTATGTGAGTTCAATTCACCTGAGCATCATTCCCTGCTGCCATAGTGGATAGACGCCTTTGCAGCTCTTGACTGGCATGATGTTGATAATCCAGCCTGGTTTCACACAGCAGATTTACACTGGATTAAACACCTGTGCTTTGGTGATTTTAGGTTTTTAGCTTCCTGGTCAGCAATTCTTCAAGGCCCAGGCCTTTCCATTTGCCAATTTCCCTCCTTTAGGGAGGCAAACTCAGCCCTTTGCATAGTCACATGTGAGCGGTGCCATGAAAAACGTCTCCTTGATCATATATGGAATTGGTTGGTTTGGCAAGCAGAATATTGACAAGGTATGGGCTGATCCAGGATCTCATTACATATTTGGAATTGGTTGGTTTGGCAAGCAGAATATTGACAAGGTATGGGCTGATCCAGGATCTCATTACATATTGCCTCCCTCTTTCTCTAAATTTTTTACTTGCTATGGTTCTATTTAGGAAGGATGGGAAACTTCAGCTCCACATCCAGGGTTTCTCTCCTCTTTTCAGTACTATGAAAATACTTCATAAAGCATTTCTTGCTTCTCAATTTTAATCTGACTTAATGCAATCAAGGCTTCAGGACTTTAAGAGCTCAGAGAATCCTCAGGCAAAAAATGGTTAAGGGGACTGAATTCATATATGACTTTTTCACATTTTCTGTCCAGTGCAGCTTAAAACTTCCAGTAATGTGGAGAAATAAAGGTGCAGGAGACGGCCAACACCAAGAATGCAGACACTTAGAAATAAAGAGCACAACAGAAGTCCTTGGAGATGGTTCAATAGAAAATGCCACTAGCAGTGAGCAGAGCCCGAGGCTGCTCACTGCCACCACAGGGGCTCCTCTGTCCCCTGCTGGTTTGTGTCTGATCCCGGCTGGGCTCCTCTGCCCCTTCAGCAGATGCAGCCCCGCCTGGAAAGGGCTCCATGCTCTGGTGTTCCCAGCTTGCTCCAGGCTCCATTCTTAGCAGCACTGAAAGAAGAGGTGAAACAAAGAACCATTTTCTGTCCTGCCTGCAAACTCTTCTCCTTCAGTGCCACTGCCAGAGATCATCCCTCTGTCAGCTTGGCACTGTGCCTGCTGCATCCTCGTCCCTGTCCCTTGCACCAGCTCCTGCACATCGGCACTCGCTGTCCCACATCATGAACAGAGAGCTGTGTCAGAAGAGCAAGGATTGCATTTCTTGGCATTCATAACAGACACAAAAAACATGAGTCACAACAACAGCTTCTTGGACGTGATAGAAAATATTAGATTCATGTGAAATTCAGTTAAAAAGACTGCTGCTATCTAAGCTTCCAAATAAAGGCAGTGGTATTGAGTTTTATGAGTGCCATCTGCGTTTCAGCTAGAGTATGTTTTGTAGTCCAGAAATTTGATTCGTTTAGAAAGAACTAAAATTTGTGTCAGAAAGCTTTTTGTGCAAGGGATAAAATTGCCTGAGGCACTGGTGATGGAATACAGAATCCCTATTGCTATCTCAGGTTACATAGGTGCCCCTGGTAAGTAATTAACTTCCAAAAAATGCATTGACTCAAGAGTATTAACTGGAGCATAATTGGGGTCCAGAAATTTCTTGAGTTTAAAAAGAACCTAACTTTGTGTTAGACCAGTATTTTGTGCAAGGGATAAAATTGCCTGCAGTGTTGGAATACAGGATCCCTATTTTCATCCCACGTTGCATGGGTGACCCTGGTAAGTAATGTTGTTTTCATGCACGATGCCAGTGTTTTCATATTCTAAAGAAATAAACAGTTCCATTTTGAAGCTCTGTAATGGCTTGTGAGATTTTGAAGGAGAAGCTTCATTGTTTTATGTGTCTTGGTGAACCATTGGCCTGGAGGATGAAACATGCCATACACAGAGCAAGTCCCCAGTAGGAAGAGACACTCAGTTAACTTGAAATTGTGGATTTCTAGAGTCAGTTTTGGATGGAAGGTATGTTGAAGGCCAGCCCAGGACATGGTTGGATTTCTGGGCTGCAACTGCAGCACTGTAGAACCTGGTGACATTCCTGTGGCCCCCCATATTGAGTTTGTCCAGGTCCTTCTGGATGGCATCTCAGCCCTAGGAAGCATCAATCACACCAGTCAGCCTGGTGTCATCTGTGTGTTTTTTCCTGGGTTTGGGGATTCTTTGATGGGTTGAATAGTTTGGTTTGGTTCTGTTCTTTAGTGATTATTTTTAAGCACAGCTGCCAGATCCCCATCTATGATCAGTGTGCGTATGAACCCTGCTTCTGCTATTGCCTCCTCTGCCTCTGCCCAGTTCCGTGCTCCTTTCCCTTTCTTCCTGCCCTCTTTTTCTATTACTCTTTTCTGCATTCATGCAAAAGTCTCTTTTCTGCAGTCAGTTGAATGAACTTTAATTGGCTGTAGTTTCAGGTTGTCAGGCACAATATGAATTTCCTCTGCTCTCTGATGAAGGTGTGGTCAATCTTCCATTCCTGACTCGTGCAGTCATAATGGGCTGACCTCACTGGCCGATTCTACTGTCCCCAGGGGATGCATTGGGACACCAAGCCCCTCAGGGCTCAAATTCGGGGGAGATAGGGCTCAGACTGCCTTGAGTCTGTGAGAAACAAGCTAGTGTGAACTGGATTTTGCAAATAATTATAAGAATTGACCTTAAATATTATATTATTGTTAATACTAAGATCATAATATATGTTATAAAGTGTTTAATGTTGTTAATATTAAGGTAATAAAATATACTATAAACTGGTTAATGTTATTACAATAACTATGGAGGGGCTTGACTGCTGGTCTGCAAGCAAAGCTGCGTTAATAGAAGAAATAACAATTGATGATTTTCAAGTGTATCCATAGCAAGGAAGAAGACAAGGCCAGCAGCATGGAAACAGATTAGAAAACATACATGAAAATTTTTGTAAGCTAGACTATGTGCATAAGTAAGTAGGTGTGTATACGTGCCTTATTAAATTTCTGTAAAATTTTTGCCAATTGACGCTAATTGCTTTGCACCAATGAATATAATAAGTTATTGTGATGTAGTTAATGACTTAAGATCACGGTTTGTTAAGAGTATATAAGCTAGAGAACACACAGAATAAAAACCTTTTTTCTTAGACCCTGATCACAAATGTGTATGTCACATCCAACCTAACGGTGACAAATAACCTAGTTGTGAAATTTGCTTTCATGAGGACAGTATGGTTTCGTGTTTTGTAATGGGGGTTTATGAGTTTGTATTGGACAGACTGTTCCTAGACATGACCTTAAAAGGAGTAAAATTTCATCCACTGAGGACCATGATGACCACAGCAACAAAACTATGTTGGCATCGAAAAGAGTGAGATAGGGGAGGACTATCTAAAACCAAAAATAAATATGCATGTAATAAACAGATAGTGCCATGTTGGCTCTCACGAACATTAAATGTATGTTATAAGGTTAAAAGAAGTTCTGTTGAGGGCTGGTGTTTTTATATATGATGATGTTGAAAGTTGTAATGTTGTATATGTTGTAATGTTGAAAGTTGATCTCCGACCATTGGGAAAGTCAAAGCAAGACTGCACAGACTGTGAGAGGTGGAATGGAGGAGGAGCTGGGTCAGAAGAGTGCCACATGCACGAGTGTGGCGAGGGTCGGCTTACCAGGGGCTTGGTGTAGCAATAAGCATATACAAGGATTGTTACAGGTGAGGGTGGTGTGCCTCTGGCTGCTAAGCACCCATTGCTGCCCCTTTTTTCTTATTCAGTCCCTTGTTGTGGTTCAAGAAACCTTTTAAAATTCTAAGAAGTGAGACGTCGTTTCTCACAATGCATAAAGCTGATGCAATATCAAAGGTATAAAAGGCCATTTTGTGCACGAGCCTCTGGCATTTTGCCACACACCTAGCTCTGTCCCTTTTGCTTGGCTGATTTTTTTGTTCTCAATAAAATGTTTGTAACTCATTCCCACTTGGGGTCTGGGTCATTTATAACACGCTTGGTCATCTATAACGCACCTGAGCTGCTCCTGGTGGTCGCTGTGCTCAGCCCTCTGCACCAAGCAGTCGTAGCCATGGAGACACCGGCGTGAGCTCTGCCCGAGGCTGGTAGCTGGCCAGGGCATACATAACATGTTTCTGGCCCCTCCATTTTCCCTGCATTGCCCTGTAGAAAAAAGAGAATCTGAATGGGAAAAAAGTGTCAGATTTTACTTTTTATAACAGATGCAGGTTTACATCCCACAGTGTCACCACAGGTAAGATTTAATCAAATACAGAAGCTATCAATTGAAAAGAAACAAGTGCTACATCTCATAGTCAGGGAGCCACATCTACCTACTTTTTTTAACATCACTCTTCAATACAATATTCCAGATTGCAGTAACATCTTATTTGACATTTCCTAGTCCAATTATTAATTTCACCACTTCTGTTTTCATCTTTAGAGAAAAAGAATTCACCCAGTTGCTCAGAATTACCACAAACAATGCTCATCAACAGAACTGTTCCAGAAGCACTTTGAATGTTCAAATTATAAACTGACTCTTAGGAAATGGACCATGTTTAATAAATATTCAGTTCTTTCCACTGTCACTTTGATTTCTGAACTGCATCATGACTGACTCTGCTCTTTTCCATGGGGAAGTGTTAGAAGACTGACATTCAGGACCAAATTTTGACGCACCTCTCTCAGTCTCCCGTGGAGGATGTTTTTGTAGTTCACATTTAAAAAACATGAACTCAAATAACAGACACAATAGTAGATATATACAACATATATACTCACATACTGATATAACGGGTACTGAGATATTCCCCGCCCTGGTATTAGTCATTCCCATTTCAATGGAATTAACTGAATTGCACCTTACATAGGATGTCTTACAAAAATTCAGGAGCAGTGCAACAGAAAGAAAGAAGAAAGAAAAAAAGAGAGGGAAGGGGAGGACAAGGGAAGGGGAGGGGGGAGGGGAAAAAGGAAAGAGAAGGGGAAGGGGAAGCTGTAGTGTGTGGTAGTGTTCAGGAGGGTTTCTAGGATGAGAGAGAGACGAGAGCCTTGACTCTATCAGAAGGCTTGATTTATTTTCTTACAATATGTATATATTACATTATATTAAAAAGAGAAGGAAGGAAAGGAGAAGGTTTCTCCTGAAGGCTGCTAAGCTGAGAGGAGACAAGAAAGGAATCATAACAAAGGAGCTCTCTCTGACTGTCTTCGAGAGCTCAGTCCTTGACTGGCCATCAACCATAAACATCCAGGACAGGCCAATCACAGGAAGACTTGTGGCATTCCACAGCAGCAGATAACCAGTGTTTACATGTGCTGCTGAACTGCAGCTTCCAGAAATCTTAAGAAAGGATTTCTCATGAAAGATGTCTGCGACAGTAGTGCCTTCTCAGCAAGGTGAAAATAACCAAAGCTGAAGTGGCCATATCCTTCATGTCTCCCCAACCCATGTGCCAAATATTACTGGAACACTTCTACTTTTATCCACATGATTCTTTTCATTAACTTTTCAGAGATGCTTTTTGTTGTTTAATTCTGTGCAGAAAAATGAACTCTAGATGGTGCCAGGCAGTATAATTGATGCCTGTGCAGGTTGAAGGGGCAGAAGGGCTGGATCATGGAAAGATTCTGTGACATTCCTGTTAAACTTACTTCAGATTTTCAGGCCTTGAGCTTCAAGTGTTGAGAATTTAAAGAGGATTCACACTTCATGAAGAGACTACAGAGATACCAGCTACTCCAATTCCTCCTTTGCAGCGTGCACACACAACCACAGAGCACATCTTGGCTCTGGCAGTGCTAGTGAAAACCTGCCATTCATACAGGCAACCCCGAGGGAAAATTACCACAACAATGTACCCACTTTCTGGCTTTGTACCCTGCTTGGTATTGATCTGTGCTTGTAACACTGCACAAAATGTACGACTGCTTCCCATATTTTCATCTTTTCTAGAGGAGAAAATTACATCACGTGTTGTTCATTTTTGTAAGCCCCAGGGTTTTGGTTTTGTTTTGTTGTTGTTGTTGTTGTTGTTTAGTAAGAGCTGCATATTTCTTTAGTCTGACATCTTGAAATAAAAGGTTTTCCTCCAATTTCTCTGAAAAACAAAGAAAATAGTATGGAGAAGAAAATGGAGGGGAGAACTTTGTATTTTTTACAAGAAAATAGATTTTAAATTAATTTTAAATTCAGCAGAACTGTGGCTGTTCAAATAAATTTCTCTAAAATTACCTGTAAGTTTACAACTACCTGGTTGGTGTACTGAACATAGTGCAAACTGACCCACACAGAGTGATGATGCAGATCCAAATGCAATTCTTTTTTTATCCAAACCTCCTCTTCTGTGCCTTATGTTTTTTCACACACTCATTTTGAAGGTGGAGCCCACCATGCTTAAAAAAACTGGGAAGAGAAGAATTCCTAATTCTAGTTCAAGATTATATTACCAGGAAGAGTATTACTGCAACCATTTTGCGGTCTATGTGTTGTCTGTTAAAAGGATTGCAGAGCTCTTACAAGTGATATATCAGATACTTTTCCTATCTGGCTATGACAGTCCTTAATGATTTTAACCACCCTACATGTTAAATGAAAGTCTTTTTTTCTATATTGGTAAACAGAATAATAAAATGTGACAAGAGTCAGCAAGGCAGGGTCCTGAGGTCACTGATCCATTTGGTAGCTGTGTTGGGTGGAATGAGACCTTGTGAGATACCTGAAGCTCCTCTTTACCCAGTACTGATAAATTTCAGTTTGACACAATTTTAACTGGTGATGGTGAACGACCTGATGGAAATACAGAATATAGATTGCTCTGCAAAATGCAGCTTCTGATGGAGGGATGAAGGAGCAGCAGTAGTTTTGTGCAGAGAATACAAGTCTTCCAATCCACAGGAGGTACTTTCTCATGGGAAAGTAACAAACTTCCTTGAAGAGTATTGGCAAAGAAATCAGGAACTAAAACTGGATTAAGGAAGGTCTAGAAGAGAAATTAAGGAGAAATGTAAAATGTACTTACTCAGAGAGTCTGTGGGATTGCTGTTTCCAGAGGAAAGTGAGGAGCCTCAATTTATGATGTCTTAAATACCCTCCAGCCTTCTCTGTCACAATTGCAGTTTGTGAAGGTGCTATTGTTTCTCTAGAATCAGGGAAATAACTAGTTACACAGTCTTCCATAAGGCTCAATAAGCAGCTGTTTCAGCAGTTGTTTTTTTCTGCAAAAACTTGGTCGTTTTGCTTATCAACAAAAGAGGTAAAATTTCAGCCCCACCTCACCACTTCACTGCAGGCCAAAGAAGAGTCAGCAAATAAACAGACAAGCCTGTAGACATTCCAGTCTATAGCACTGGGCCCAGTGTTGCTACATCTGTTTCACACAACTAAAGACCTAAAAGTTCAGAGAAGCAGAGTGATGACTGGAAGTATTAAAAGAGATGTCTGGAGATCATACACTCTGCTCCTCAGGAAAGTGCTTCCCACCTTTGGGTCCTGGTCCTCTTCTCTTTCCACACAGATGGAAATAAATCTGGTATGGGATAGAGGTAAAGTGAGTGACCAAGTGAGTGATTTCAAATGCCTGCATTGTATTCTGGCCAAGGGGGAAGAACATCACCTCCTGGGAGAGCCTGACAAAGAAACACTGCGGCTTCCTCATCCTGTAAACTCCAGAGTAGCTTAGAGATCTACATGAAACAGGTCCCTTCTGTGAGAAGTCAGCACGCTGTCAACATGGCATTTCTCTACTGAGAAAAACAAATTTGTAAATTTAGAGCTTTACCTCAATACTAGCCCAACAGGAAAGAAAATATGGAGCTTGAAGAAAACACAAGTCTGGCAAGCCTGCAAACCTAAATTTATAGCCTGTTTCTAAATCTGTCTAAGAGTGTATGCCCACCAACATGTCAGTCTGGGCTTTGTGCCTGGATTTCTTTTGCTTGGAGACAGACATCTGGAAGAATCACACAGTAATATCCTGAGTTAGAAGGGATCTACAGGGATCATCCAGTCCAACTGTCCTGGCCCTACACAGGACAACCCAACAATCCCAGCCTGTGCCTGGGAGTGGTGTCCGAATGCTGCTGGAGCTCTGTTAGCCTTGGGGCTGTGACCATTCCCTGGGGAGCCTCTTCAGTGCCCACCACTCTATGGGGGAGAACCTTTTCCTTATACCCAGCCTAAACCTCTCCTAACACAGCTCCAGCCATTCCCATTCCTGTCACTGGTCACCATAGAGAGGAGATCAGTGCTGTCCCTCATGAAGAAATCGTAGACCATGATGAGGTCTCCCCTCAGTCTCACAGAAGCTGATAAAAGCTCAGGCCTTCCCTGGTTCAGATGCTCTCACATCTACAGAATGCATCTTCGATGAAGGAAAAACCCCAGCATCCTGTCCCACAGCCATGACTGTGTTCAGTCCGGAGCTAAATTACTGAAGCATTTGAAAACAAATGAATTTAAATACCCTGCAACCTAAGCTGTGTAGCTGTTTTGATAGATACACTCTTGGTTTATTTTATAACCCTTTTTCTCCTGGTACAAACTCTGGGTGAAACGGCACCATTGACTGTATATAAATGAAACGTTTGTCCAGGGCAAGTCACTTCAGGGAAAGCTCTTCAGAAACCACAGTACTGCTCTCACTGTGCAACCTTTATCATGCACCCCAAACAAATCATATAGAAATTATGGAAGTAGAATGTGTGTTATAAAAATATTGATAGGAGGGAACAAAAAAGCTGCACAGTTAACTTTCTGGCCCAATAGAAAGAGCATGAATTTCTGTTAACTTCTCCTGCTCCCAATTCTAGTGCATTCTACTGCTGTTCATTTATTGATTGAAGGCCCTCTTAAGAAACAGAGATGGCAGAATTGCAATGAATCTATGACAGTCTTGAGCAGATCCATCCATCATTGCCACTGACCTCAACTAGGTTATTCACTTTGTTCAGCTCAGAAATCACAAATAACATGTTCATTTGTGCCTGTCATCATATACCCGAGACATTTGTCAGCTATAAAAACATTACTTTTAAGCAGAAATCTCCTGTGCAATCTTATCAGATCTGTTCCTTGGTGCATATATGTCTTTCTCCTTTTTTTTTCTCTCCAAATGTTTTGAAACAGGCACAAACTACAAATACAGTGAAACTGGCAGTTCAAAAAAAGGTTACTGTTCTCAAAACATAAAGAATATCATGACATTTCAGTAAACACTGTATTTTGTAGCTTAGAACATCAGTGAGAAGTAATTCCTTCATAACATCTCATGTCAGGAAATCAGTTCAGCAAAAGCTATTTTCAGCTGATAACTCTGAAATAAGACATCAGAAATTACACTCTAAGTTCAAAAGCCCAATAATGGTAAAAAGATGGAGCTGGTCCAAAAATTTTGGTTGTATGTGTGTTTTATGTTGTTGCAAAATGCCACTGAGGAGCAAAACTTTTATTTTTTATTAGACCTAATGACTTCAAAGATAAATAAATAAATAGATTGTGCTTTTCTTTTTCTGCCAGACTACAGCAGGCTAACTGGGCATGCAACCTTGCTTTTTTTCTAGCCATCAGCATTGAATCTTTAGAAAGACAATGTTTTATTGTGAGCTATTTACCTCTTAAAGCTGTATTAGCTTTGCAACCCTGTGTCCTCCTTCACAAAGCAGAATATGGAAAATCTCAGTGGATTGAATGCTCTATTTGCTCTCCACATGAATATGTCATAAATGAATTATACTGAGCATGTTCCACCCCTCCTGCTCACTCTGCACAGGCAGACAAGCAGGAGCAGGTCACTACTCATTCCCCATGATGATGTGCACCAAGTAACACTGAGGTTACCTGGACCTTGCAAGCCCAAAATGATATTATTCCTCACTTTGTTGCCTGTTATCCTTGGCCTTCCCACTCTCCCCACTTACACAGCATTAAAAATGTAACACTTAAGAAATGCAGCTTTTTGAAACCATGGAGTTTCCAGCAGCATATTTTGAGCAGGTGGCATTTAACATCACAAGCACTGAAATAACTATCTCTTTCACTGTACTTTTCTCTGGAAATGGCAAACTCCTCAAGGACACATTATTCTCCACACTTTTCAGATGGGGAGAAGGAGGCACCAGTGGAAGTGAGATTCAGCAGCTCTGGGAAGCAATGAAGTTGAAGGAAAAGTGCAGCACCCCCACCTCCTGCTCTAGCACTCTCTGCTCTGTCTTGGCTCCTCATGGGCACACCAAAGGTGACTTTTCCTTCCTGAGGTGGAGCCTTACTGGAGTATTTGGTGTAAAAATGATGAAGAGCCCTGAGCACCAGCCTTGTTTGGAAGAAGCAGAAGTGCTCCTTTCTCCAAACTAGCAGTTTTTGGGGAAAATTAGACGAGACTGAGACCACTTTCCTGAAGACACTCCCTGCCTACCACAGACAAAAACCCCATCCAGACTCTCCTGTGTTTTTCCTCTTTGTTCTGTCTCAGTGTGCCAAGCAAGGACTCTCCTCTGGGATCTCAGGGTCTGGTACAAAGAGATCTTGTTCCTTTTCATCAAACACAGCCATACAGCACCACAGCATACCACTTCCTCTGCTCTTTCCCACTCTGGCATTGCCCAAATGTTCAGGCAGACAGGAATGAAGCACTGTCAGATGCTACTCATTAACAGAAATACCAGCAGTGACAACAGCCACTGTTGATGATAGAACATCTCCAGTGGAAAAAATGCAGGAAGTTTTACCAATCCTCACCCTACACATCCTCTGCTTGGGAAGAAGTTTCACATGCACAGCCCAAAGCCTACTGACCTAAAAAAGGACAGCCCTTGAACTAAGAAAGCTCTTAGCCACCACCATGTTGCGACCATCAGCTGAAACTGTCTCCACAGGCAGATCAGGATTAGATTGCATATTTGTGAGGAAAAATGTGAGTTGTTGCAATGAAGAACTGCTTCTTGGCTGGGAAAAGAAGGCAAGTCTCCTTGTCAAGGTGCCTTGTTCCTAATGCACTCTGCCCTGGTGCAGGAGCCTGTGCCTCCAGCTTCCACAGCAGCAGCTACCCAGAGGTTGAATGCTGTGCAGCCTGGATAGTGCAGCTGCCCAATTCATCCCAAAAAAGCAATGGTTTGGATCACGCCAAAGTACCCAAATATGTCCATTGAAGTATCTGCTGTAAATTGGAGGTGTGATGAAACAGACAATTTTTATTTGGCAGTGTTGTCATGCCTTAAGTTTTGTTAAAAGTCTCAGTTGTTTGTAGCCATGGATGTGGCAAGTTGGACAGAGTTGCAGAAATTACAAAAATTAAAAAAAAAAATCAGTTCTGAGAAATGCAAAGCTGCTTGTCAAAGTCTGGACTGCCATCACATCTCAGTGAACTCCAGGTGTTTCACTGAAGGTGACAGACTGAAGGTTTTGCAAAGGTACCTCTTGGGTGTACAGTGACTGCTGCCTAAGAAAAACATAAGAAAAGTATTATCTCTGTGAAAGAATTTACAAAAAAACCAAAAAGAAATAAACCACCAAAGGCGACATAATTGAACATATGGTGTGAATCAATTACATGATCCGCGCATGGTTAAGAACAAGCAGGGATGCTGATGAGCATCTGAGGGCAATGGTGGGAAGATACACACTTTCCTGGAGATATTTACATTGCATCTGAGTAAGATTTGTCAGTGAAAAAGATGTCACATGGAAATTATACTATTTTATGGAGCAAACAAAAAAATCTCTGAAAAACTGCATATAACCTTATGCTTAAAAGTCTGGATCTTTGAAAGACACTTCTGGCACCATGAACTAAGCCAATGCTGCAGGTCAGAGAACAGAAGTGCCTAAATTCAGGGATAAGGAAAAAGCAAAGAGAAGCCCTAACACACAGCTGGTAAAAACACACACACACGGAGTAAAATATTGTGAAATATTCTGTTTGTAACTCAACCAAATTTTAAACTGCGAATTTTATTTTAAGATATTCATGCTTTCCAGAATGACATCTTTATTGCAGCTGTCACTGAAGCACAGGGTCTGGTCTTAAAGGTAACAGTTGGTGTCAGATCAAAGTAGCTGCCTTTCAGCAGAGCATAAATGTTCCCCTCCTTCTGTAACTTCTCCACAGCCTGTCTTCAAAGCAGAAATCACACACATTTTCCAACACTCCCAAGAATATGCAAAAAAACTGATTACCCAAATCAAATTATCTTTCTCCCCCTTCTGCAGGCTGGGGAATAGCTCTCAAGACAAGCCATTTTATTCCAGGATTGTTTCATTTCCTTGTCATCATTCCTCTTGTGGGACTTTGATCCCTGAACCTTTGGCTGCATTTGATATCAGTATAACCATCTACATCACATCACTGCAATTTCCAGGATGATGATTGATACCATGAGTCCACACCAAGGGTTGGATTTGCCATTTAATCCAGCAAAATGCATCTGAGATTTATTTTTTCCCAATGCTATGCAAAGGTGCCTAATTAGCTTTCAATGCTGTGAAATGAAAAATGGAGCAAGGTATTTTGTTCTGCATATCGTGTTAATGGTTTAACCTCAGCAGCATATCTGTTCCGCAAAAGCTTTGAAAAGCATATAAATTACTGACAGGATATGTACCACAAAAACCATTGCAACTTCACCATCTAATTAGGACAATGTGGCAACATCCACACTGATACCCTGTTCACCACAATTATCTTTGCAAGACTTTATTTTCTGCTTCCAAAGTAACATTAAGGAAGACAGCTGCTTTCACATTCCACACATCAAGCCATAAACATTTATCAAGGTGTCAACAGAGAGCAACACTTCTGGGTTGTCAATATTTAATCTGCAGTAAAATTAAATGACAGGTCATTAGACCCAGTTCAGTAAGTCAGGAGTTCAGTGCAGATGCTGAGCTGGACGTCAGGAAGCTTCTGAGCAAAGCATATGGAATCTTCTGCCATGTTTGACCATGGAAACCTCATACAGGATCTGTATATGCACCCTACAGACACACAGCCCACAGCACCCCTCTGTGTTTTTAGGAATGGGCTGCATCAGCACCATCACCCCTGAGAAATCACCACACTGCCGCTGTGGACAGGCAGCCCTGAACCCTTCATGGATGTGACAGAGTCCAGCACAGAATGAAGGGCTGTCATTAGCTTTCAGTAATGGAATAATTTCCACAAGCTTTGTCCCAGGGAACTACAGGTAATGTGCTAGTAAAAACCATACCTGCTAACCTAGAAGCTCTGTCCCTTGCTCCTCTTCCTCATTTGAAGGCCACTGGAAGGCAGAAATAAAAGGATTTATCATCCTCTGTTAGAAACCTGATGTGGTAATCCTCTTCTTCATTAAATAGCTGAAAATGGCACATCACTGTGCAATCCTATTTTTCCTGCACGCTCTTCCTTCCCAAAGGAGGACCACAACCATTTCTGGCTTATTATAAAGTCTCAGCCATCAGCAGTGCAGAATAACAACACTCATTTTTCTGACTGTTAGAACTTCTTCCATTTCAAAACTTCTCCATGCTCTCTAAACTTTAACAAACTTGGCTTGATGGAAACTGCTTCCTCAGACCACCCTGGGAGAAGCACATAAAGAGAAAACCTGTCCTTGGGCTGACTATCAGCAGCAGTGCCTTCACACCCTTTGTGCAGCTCAAAAATGAGGCAAAGGAAGCGGTGAATGCTGAAGAAACTTGTCTGCCCAGGTCTAAGGAGAAGACAAAAGCCCCTCTGCCTTATGGTTGTAGCCTTGCCATATGACTTCCTTTTACTCATTTAACCAGTAAGGGGTAATACTAATTACCTTCACTAAAGGAAAATTTCCCAACCTACAGCCAAGCAAATCGTTTTACTTCCTCCACACATTCTTTGCAAATAAGAAAAAGAACACTGCAGTTTTTATACTAGCACAGACCTGAGGGCAGAATGTAACTGTGTACGGCCTGTTCCTCATATTTCCTCTTGGTTTATGTTTGTTCCAGTTCTCTCTTTATGGGCAATTTTCTTCGAAAAATTTTCTCCTTCAGAGCACATTACTGTTCTTAATTAGAACATTCCTAAACAATTCCCACTCAAACTTCTGTTCGCCACAGATAACTCACAGGCAGGTATCACCCACCACTGCCATCATCAGAAAGGTGCTTGGAGAGCTGCTATGGTCTTTGGAAAGCCCCCTTGTCAGAATATCAGAATCAACTCTGCTCTTCAACTCTACGCCATTTCTTCTTTCTTGCAAGGTCAAAATTCTTCAAGGTAGTGTCATCAAAATAAAGTTTTTAAAACGTAATTAGGTGACTTAATTATTTGTGGGTATATTTCTCTTTTGCAGTGTGCATGTGGTTATATTGTAATTTTAACCTGCTATCATATGCATTATGTGCCTTCCAATTTGATTTTTTTTTTAACACATCAGAAAAGGAAAGCCAGACCTGCTTTCTCTGCCTGTTCTGTCAATCTGCCCCTGCCCTACTTATTGCTCATGTGTCTAATTTGGCATGAGGTGACACACATCCCTGGCACAGGCATTTACATTTTTGCATTATTGTGGCTTGGACGATTATTTTTTACCTAGATATGTCCTTCCTAATTAGGCTAATAGAGGAAATTTATTAATTTCACCACTCATTTCATCTCATGAACCTCAATATGTTATCATTTGCTGTATCCATTTCCAACATCACACTCCTTGTACCAGGTGTGTCCTCTCTGGAAGTGTTCTGTTCTTGAAACTTTATTCTGATTAATCTCTTTGAAATAGCCTTACATTTGTTATCAAGACTTCCACACATCTCCCAGCACTCAGAAGAAGCAGCAGAAATGTAATTGCTTATGAGTTGTGTAACTAGTCAATGTGATCAAGGCAGGGAGACAGCAGGAGTACGGTGTGGGGAATGTAGATCTAATACCTTTAAGCATGATTCCTGTACTGTCTTGTAATTTCATAAAATTATTTATATAATGAATGTACCATTTAAGGAACCTTAAAATTACACAGAACACTAAGAGTACAAAGTGAACCTCACTCACATAAGCACTCCAAGTATCATCATCATTAAAGGGGAATAGCTGGATTATTCTCTACAGTAGTTCTCAAAATGTGGCAAATTCCCTGAAAAGCAGTAAGGGAGGAGCAGCCAGTGGCTTCCACTGTTATTCAGTCAATGAGATAACAGTCTTTCACTTTTCAGAGACAAGTAAATCTGCTAAATACTATATTCCTTAACAGGAGGACAGAGAATGGAAACCAAAGTAATAAAACCCCAAACAGATGTTCAAAGTATCTCAAAGGGAAAACGGGATTTATACAGAAATGCAGTTTTATTACAAGCGCTCTGTTATTGCTACCATTTAAGTGTGCTAATGCAAAATGTATTTATTAAAGAAAGACCCAATTAAGAAAACTGTTTAAGTAACTCTCAGTAGTGCAAGCAACACAACTGTGAATGATGATGCAGCTTTAACATACAAAAATTAAAAAAAAAAAACCAAAAAAGATAGTATGATAGTATGAATGAACCTGTAGGGAAAGATGAAGAGCAGAAATGAAACAAAAATTACTACTGAAATTCTGTATGGGTATTTTTTCATTTAATGCTGGGGACTTGTGAAAACTTCTGTGACTTCTTAGTTTTGTTCAAGAGAATGATTTCATTAATTGTGGGTGCAGTCCTCCAGTGCTGAGGAATTGGGAATTTTGTCTCTGATTTGAGCAGACTGAGGCTTGCACATACAAGTTACAGCTGCTGAAAGCTGGGAGCAGCACAGAGGTGCAGTGCTTCAGGGAAAAAAGACAGAGAGGAACAGCTTTGCTTTGATCTTTTCACATGCAGGCAAATCAAGGCTCAAAACTTTTTCTTTTTTTTTCAGAATTATTGCTGTTTTATTGAATAAAATCAATTTCAAGCATGTGTCACAGAGACTTCTACTTTAGGTAAGAAAAACATTAAAGACCTCTTGCTGAAATATTAGTAATATGTCAATCTCTTGATAGAAAGATTTAAGTCTTCACACTCACAGGATGTCTACACAAAGAATTCATGTAAAATATTTAAAACAAAACAAAATTTTAATACAAATTTAAATGTCTTGATCACCATCATAAAAAATATCATCAAACATAAACTCCAATAGCAGTACCATGGAGAATTCTGTTTGTCTGGAATTCCATCAATTTGCTAATAAACTGAGACACACTGGAAGTAACACTTGAGGTGGTAATAATACAATCTCTTGAAAAAACTGTGACAAATACACTTTAAGAGATGGATTGGGGCTTCGAACTAAGGCAGACAACGTGGGATTTGCAGGACACACACCGGGGGGAAGGTGTGCACAGCACTGGGAAAAGGAGAAGGCATGTGGGCGACAGCACGGGCAATGCCACATACAAGGCTTGTAGTGAGAGATTTAAGGCTTTTCACGCGGTTTTTTAATTGTTCTTGGGAGTTTTTGGTGATTTTGTTTTGCTTTGGTTTGGCTTCTTTACAAAATTACTTTACTTTTGTTATTTGTAGTGAAGATCATTCATGCTATAGAAATAGGTAAATGTATGTATAAAATATTAGTAAAGTCTGAACCTATGCTTGTGAAACCATCATGTCCAGGAACCAAAGCTATTCACATTACAACCGGTTCCCGGACCGAGTTGAGATAGAATCAGACCTTGTTCTCATGTGAACAGAGTAGCTCTGAGCCATGGTGCCTGCAAATGTCTGTGTCAAGGCTAGAGTTATTCACATGTTAACCAGTTCCCGGGAGGGCTCTGGGATGGAGCCATCTGAAAGGATTTCCTCTGCACCTGGGAGATATAGTCTGGAACTTCCTGGGTGATGATAACGAGGCATCTCAGGAAGCCCACAAGGACCTGCACCTGGGCTTGATGAATCCTACTCAAAGGATGGCATCACCTACTACATGTGAATAGCCCTTCCTGCTGGATACTCAGACATCCGTCTGAGTACTGGACACTCTCTTTCTCCATTTCTATACATGTATGGACCTGACTTTACGTGTCAAGAAAGACAAATAATTATGTGGTCATCTCTGCCTCAGGCATAAAAAAACTGTATATAAGGAGGCTACTGGAAGCAGTTGGGGTGTACCTTCGGGGGAACGCTGTCTCTCTGTCAGCAGGAACCGAAGGGCACCCAGCGGCTGCTTCCGGGGCTGACGCTGACTTGGCTGTGGTGAGATTTTGAAATTTTCTATTTTTGTTAATTGACTTAATAAATCTTTGTCAATTTTTTTTTATAAAATTGGCTACAGATTTGAACATTTATAACACTTTGAACTAAAGAAAGATCCCCGCTGCTGTCCCGGCCCCATTTCTCCCGGTGCTGCCACAGCACTCTAGTTCTGCCGGCGGTAAGCCTTCTTCTTGTGGCCCCCGCTCTCCTGTGCGCCGCCGCCTCTGCGCCGCCCGGACTGCCAGGAGCCCCCGGAGCCGCAGCCGCTGCTCTGCCCGGCGCCGGAGGTCCCGGCCTCGGCCTGTCCCGGCCCCTCACGGCGCTCCTCCTGCACCCCACTGGTGCCCGGCAAGGCAACAGCGCCGGGGGCGGCCTGCTGGGGGACCGCCTGCTGTGGGCCCGTGTCCATGCGGAGCCGCGCCAGCTCGCCACACCGGTCGGCGGCCACCTGGATGAGCTGCCTGACGAAGGCGGCCGTCTGCTCCTGCAGGAAGGGCTGCAGCTCCCGCGCCAGGGCCTCCTCGTGCAGCCCGTAGCGGCACAGGCTGGCCAGGATCCTGCCCTGCGCAAAGGCCACGTCCCACCAGGAGGCCCCGCACAGCCTCTCATTCAACCACATCTCCAGCGGCTGCAGGATTTCGGCGTAGGTGCTGAAGAAAAATGCCCAGGTCTCGGGAGGGAATCCCGCCACGAGAGCCCGGGGCTGCGGGCCCGCGGCGTCCGGCTGCTCCTCCGGGCCGGCGCTCCGGGACACCGAGGGCTCCGACACAACCATCTCCACGAAGCCCTGGTTGTGCGGCGCCGGGTAGATGATGGTGTGCACGGTCTGCCTGCACAGAGGGCACGACGGGTTCTTCCTGGCCCAGCGCACGATGCAGCCCCGGCAGAACTGATGCAGGCAGGAGCGCACGTAGGCGATGTTGCCCGAGGCTTCGCGGCAGATGGGGCAGCTCCACTCTGCCCCCGTGGCCATGCTGACGGCGGTGGCAGGCTGGGGACAGCTCAGGAACACGAGCTGCTCGCCCTCACTGGTGCCGCACACTGTCAAGAGAGAGAGGCCGTGGTCATTGCTGTCCCAGGGAGAGCAGGAAGGAATAGCCAGGCCCCTGGAGATGCCATCCTCCCGGCTTGCTGAGTGCCGTCACCCACCCAGAGGGACCCGGGGGACACAGCTCATCTCAATTGCCTGTGCCAAAGCAGGCAGGGTGGGGAAACAGGAATGGTGGCCCCGGGACTGGCAATGGGAGCTTCCAATGGCAACCACCCAGCCCCGGAGGAAACCTCACCTTCAGTCCCTTTTCACTCCATTTTAACTCCAAATAACTGGCGTGAGGGTGGGGGAAGAGTGAGGATAACATTTTACCAGGGGGAGGGATATGTGTCTCACATGGTGAGAGGTCGAGATAAGTGGGTTTTGATTTGGCAGTGTACTGAAGCATACCGAAAAGCTTTTGCAGATGACTGGAACTAATGGCAAGTCCGCTCTTCAAAACAGCAATAATTTAAAAGTTTCGGGGTAAACCACAGGCCTGCAACATGAAACGATATTTTACTCATTTGGCTGTGGAGTTGTCCCTTTGAAACAAGAGCCTCAGGGACAGGTAGCACTGTGCATAGTGATTTACAAAAGTGGTTAGTCATAAAATGGGAGTTACATAGCATATATCTAGCTGTTGAATTTGTGCTTTAGTAAATAATTGCCAGAATTAGCTAATTCTACACTAACTTTGCTTCCTAAGCAGAAGTACTCATCAAGGGAAGTTCTTTCCTTCTTACTTTTGTTACCAAGCTGATAATTTTATGATTTCTAGTACATTAATTAGCCCTAATAACATGTAAATATGAGTTGCAATTTAAGGATATGCTTGAAGGCACAGTGAAGATTCTACTAGGATCAGGGAAGTCGTTTCACCAGCATTAAATCAAGTGTCAAACTGCCAAATCAGAGTGTGTCCAAAATTTTGTTTGGGCAACAGTTTTCTCTTGAGAAATAGCCATAAGTATTTTATGCCTGGAAGTCTTAAATCAAGTGTCCATAGCTCTGCCCTGAAAACTCCTGTTTTAACTTTCTGCAGTAATCAGATTACACAAACCCTCTTTGTGCAAGCCCTGAGAAAATACCAGTTTAACTTCAGTCCTGATTCTGTATCTCAGAGACCTATTTGCACATCACATCTGTAAGCCCTGTGAAACACAGGATATAATTTTAGTCCTCTTAAGAAAGGCAGTAAACAAGCCATGACAATGGCATTCTTGAATTCATATTCAGCTCTGCTCAACTAGAATCAAGAACTCAGTATTGAATTAGGATTTTGAATTTAGTGTACAGTTCTTCTGTTGCTGGCTTTCAGCAGAGGGACACGTTTCCCAGAAGAAGGACGAGGACCTTCTTCTCCCACAGTCATTGGACTAGTGGAAACTAGTGGAAATGTTGCCACACCCCTAACTCATCATTATTGAAATAAATAATAGATGTCAAAGCTGTGTCTTTCATGAAGGGCTGCTACCTATTACAAGAGTAACTGTCCATGTTCTGTTTAAAAAAAACCCAAACATTTGCATCAGACTTACATAAAAGTAGAAGTACATGTCCAGAGGCACAGTTGATTTATGCTGGGTGGGTGTGTTGGTGTGATGACCAGCCCGTAAGGGGAAAGAAGCGCCTATAAAAGAAGAAAAAACTGTACAACCTCAATTGCATAAACAACACAGGATGTCATACAAAGTTCATACAATGAACCAGCCATAACCCCCTTTCCCCATCCTCCTGTGACTGCTGAGGGTGTTGAAGGTAGAGAAATTTGGTATAAAATTAAGCCTGAGAAGAAGGCGGGAAGTGGTAGGAGCACCTTTTAAGATTTCTTCTAATTCTCATTATCCTACTCTGATTGGTAATAAATAAGCAAGTTCCCCAAGCTGAGTGTTTTGCCCATGAGATAATTGGTGAGTGATTTCTCCTTGCCCTAATCTTGACCCACAGGCCTCTTTTGATATTTTCTTTCCCCAGACCAGCTGAAGAGGAAACTTGATAGAGTGGCTCTGGTGGGCACCTCTGATCCAGCCATGGTCAACCCACTGCAGGTTTTCACCAGTGAGCAGCATTTTGTCATTCCACGTGGTCTTGTACTGCACACAGCTGTAGGCACACCCACCACAATTGAAACGTTATTTTTGCACCAGTCCATACCCTTTCTCTTCCCATGTGTCATGATCATTTCTGCCAGACACTGAAATGTAAGTGGTTTCTTAGTGCCCTAAGGCAGCAAAGGCATTTAAGGAAACTGAGAAGACTAGAAATAGTTCTAAACTCAGAAACTTCCACATAAGCTTTGTTATTCATGCAGCTGTCCTGCAGAACCAGCAAAAGCCCATAGAAATATGACAAACTAGCTCCCTGGCATTAAAGATTGTGTCAGGGACCAGCTTCCTCAATTCCTGTGATCCTGACACAAATTCACCAGGGTGCACCATGGTTCTCATACCAGCAGTGCCAAGACCTGCTGTTCTGCAGAAAATAAGGTAATTAAGACATCCCTGTTGAAGACAGACTGTGAGTAAAATACTTCTTATTTAACATTTTCAACATGTTTTCCCTTGAGGGTTTCTTGATACACTGTAATGTAAGATTATCAATAGAAACTTACTGATATCTTTGTAACAGGATTCAAGAGAATAAATTTTATCCTACAAATCAATCCTATATACTTTTGCAGTCCCTATGAAAGCCAACAGAGAAATGCTTAACACAAGAATTGATTTGTCACTAGATAGTCTTTTGAAGGAATGTGTTAATACACAAACCAAGACACCTCTGGAAATTCCCTGCATTGTGAGAGGTGATATGTGTAAAATGAACAGACAAAGCACAGTCAATGTAAAAAAGGTTTTGAAAGTAAGAATCTGTTGAAATCCCCTGAAATACAAATGTTAACAGGAAATACAGATGTTGGTAAGGACTGAAGGAAAAAAGAGTCTAAACACTGTATGCAAAATTTATGCTGTACTCACAAACTGAGGTTAAGGGAAATTAAACATTTTCCCATGAACTGAGAAGTAACAAGGTATTAATGAGAATAAATATGTGATCTTAAAAGTTTTTCATTTAAAAAGCAAGAGCAACTATTTCTAGAATAAAAATGCCAGTAAGTCTGCAAAAACAAAATCACTACACCTTTTCTTCTAATATCCCAAATAATAAAGAAAGTCAAAGCTCATTTAAACTGACCAGATTTGATTTATCAAACACAATGTCCCAGCAGGACAGGAAAGATCCATTTCCAGTCCTTCCCCTCCCAAAATCATTCAAGTCAGCAGAGTGTGGAGATGGGAACTGGCATCGTGCTGGTTTGTTTCAGGGAGGAGGCAGGGGGGTCTTGCCAGCAATCTCCACCTAGGGTGAGCCTGAGGCTGGAAAGAAGCCCTTCCCAAATAAAATCTCATCGAAACCTCTTATAAAGCAAGCTGGTTTATGTGAAGAAAAATACAAAAAAAAAAAAAAAAACCAAAACAAAAAAAACCAAAAGGCCATTTTTCATAAGTGTTTCTGAGGACTCCCAGTCAATTTTACCCTCAAGTCAGCTTTAATAACAGGCTATTGAATTGCAGTGCC
This sequence comes from Pheucticus melanocephalus, assembly GCA_013398405.1. Lineage (NCBI taxonomy): Eukaryota > Metazoa > Chordata > Aves > Passeriformes > Cardinalidae > Pheucticus > Pheucticus melanocephalus. The sequence continues at coordinate 259,383 of VZSJ01002791.1, forward strand.
CTGCAGGGCTTCAGCCTGCAGTACTGCAGCAGAAAGGAAAACAGGACTGCCAAAGATATAATTCAAAGAGGACCCCCCAAACTCTCTCTCAGCCTTTTTTTATAAGTGTTTCATCTCTACAGCAGAACTCAGCTATCAGGGGAATCCCTTTCATTATTTTTGCAAAATGTTTGTCACTCAGCTCACTGGACACTTCCACAATGGATGCTTGTCCTGCTGTGTATGGTCTTTGAAAGTGTGTGACATTATGGGGACTGAAAGCTGAACTTCAATTTCATTTCTATGGGCTGTTTGCTCAAGAGTTGATCCTTGTGGGTCCTTTCCAACTCAGAAAATTCTGTGATTCTTTAAAGTAGTGGTAGACTTGTAAGAAGATGCTCTAAGGGTAAGAGATAAGAATCAAGTAACTGAAAAGGGACCAGTGTAATTATCTTTAGAGCTGGTCCTTCGACCAGGTTAGGAGAGCTCCAGAGGTGCCATTCAGCCTCAAGGGTTTTCTGATTCTATGATACATTTCAAACAAACAATATTACTCTGTCCCATTAGAGTATAAGTGCAGGTTCTGTAGTATGCAGTAACAGCTTTCAGAAACAAGGTAAAATGCCTGAGCTCTTGCTCAGTTGCTGGCAAAACCAAAAAAGAAACATTTGCTGAAGATGCATTCTTAAATTGCATGAATGAGAGGCCTGAGGCTTTTCTGCCTAAAGCTGTCTTGTTGCTGGTGTTAAACCTGAGTCCTCAGCATGACCACTCACTGATGCCCAAGGCTAGGTCCTACCCACAAATCCAAAATCAGAGCATGGAAATATCTTCACAGGCTTGAACATGATGTGCAATAAACTTCATTAGATTGAGGGCACTCAACTGAAGGCAGCATAGATTCAAACTGTTTCTGAATAGAATTTTTCCACATCTCTTTCTTTTCTCTTCCCTGCACCAACACTTGCACAGCTGATCTGCTAGAACAAGGTGGGGGGGGGGGGGGGGGTGTTATTTTTTTTTTTATTTTTAATTTATTTTTAATTTTTTTTTCTTTTTTAAATAGAGTTCATTTTTATGCCTGAGGATTTCTCAGCATGGGGTCATGAAAGGTGTATGGAAGAAAGATGGAATCAGTAGGAATGTTTTCCCAAGTCAAGCAGGGAACAGAACTCCTACCTACTGTGTACTCCCAGCACCAGCCAGCTGTCCTGTCTATGTACTCTCCCTCCACTGTTTTATGCATCTCTGCCAGGAAGATGATCAGGACAACACTAACTCCTCTACCTCACTCCTGTTTAAAATTCCCACTTGGAGTTCTTAGGTTTTTGTGTTGGCATTTATTTGAAAACGAGTAATAAAGGGCCTTATAAGTGAAAGTGGGAATTAATATGTGCTAGTGAATTCTGGGTGTAAGTTACCCTTTTTGCCTTTCTTAAACCCATCCAAGCTGACCAGGTAACCTGCTGACTCTATAAACTCCATGTCCAGCCTTCTCAGGTAGCAATTAAATAAAGAGCAGATGATGGAAGAGCAATAAGTTAACTGTGTCTAGAATCATCCTTCTCCACGCCCTTTTTCGATTATTCCTTCCGTGTGCTTCTGTGGTAGTTACAGAGCAGATCAGTGACCTCAAGATTGCTGGAACTGCTTACACTTCCCCATAAAAGCCGCTGCAGGAGGGGTGGCCTCACCTTCAGCTCAGGCAATCATTTTTGAGAAATAAATAAAACTATCAAACAAAGGTGTTTTTTCTCCAGAAGCCAGACACATCCTGCTCTCAGTGCCACCTCTTCCTGTACATCATGTTGCCTCCCTCCACCTTTTCTGCTGCAACTGCATTGCAGATATTTTCACAAAGACCAGACATGGTATGACTAATTACATCGGGAAGTTGGTTGTGCTTTTCAGATTTTGCTAATTTAATACCCTTGTTGTAGGCATAGAAGCCAGACTGAGTAATACATTAGAAAGCCTGTTAGATAAGTTCACCTAAGGTGTGGCTAAAAGACTTAATGGTAAACATCAAAGAAATCTTCCAATTAAAGACTCAGAACAAGAAATGAAACACAATCTTTCAGTTTTTGTAGCTGAAGGAAATCAGTGGCTAATTGCAAGTTTCTGTAGGCATTTCAAAATTAAAATGCCAGGAATGACCAGGAGGAAAGATTGTGAGAGATTTTTTTTGTACAGGCCCACTGAGAGTTCCTGGAAGTCGCAGGGAATCTCTCCTCCCCCCCAGAGCCTTTCTCTTTGCCCAGCAATTGCCCTGAGCCACATGATTGAATCACATTACTTGTCTTCCTTTGTTACTGCTAGAGTAGACTGAGATATTCCTTTGCTTTCTTACATCAAACCAAAAAAAAAACCAATCAAAGAAACAAAAAAACAAAAACAAAACAGTTGCTGCTTTAAGGCTGAGGACCAGATGCTTAAATACTGCCAGTTCTTTCTTTGGTGAAAGAGAACTGTTTTGATGAAGTCTAATATTATGACTGCACTCTATTCACAGGATTGTTTAATAGCAGTATAAACCTGCAGCATAGCATTCGAATATATTTGAAATGCATAGGTCCCTTTTAAAATAAAAACATTACCATTAAAAACAATAAGTAGGTTTATAAGCAACACCTGTAACACTTATTCTATGTACAAAATCAGGACAGCTGCAGGCTAAATTCTTCTCTTATTAGTATGCTGGCTGTTTGAATGTAAAATAAGTCAGTCTTTCTGCTAAAATTCATTGTTTTCCAGAGTGTTAAAGGACTACAAAGTTGCATTTCTCAGGTATTCAAAAACCTGAAAATATAAAACCCTGAAAATCAAAGTCTGTGTTTTAAATCATGAATCATAAGCATTTGAATTTAAAACATTTTTTATCTGTAATGCAAATAAATCTGATCTAGGAGAAACAATGATCATAACTGAGGGTGAAACAATTTTCTTTCACCCAGAAGTGTACACCTTTTGTTAACAGTAAAGGTATCAGGATTGGAAAATATTTTGTTGGGTTTTTGGGCGAAATTGGTTTGGGTTTTTTCCTAAAAGGATGAAATATTTTTCCTTTTTTTTCTTCCACTGCATACTAGCACTGAAACAGTATTAATGTACTGAAGACTCTTTTGAAGTGCTCCCCTTTAGTTATCATTAGATGGCACCATGTCAGAGATTGCTTTCACTGAATAAAACAATGATTTAAAGAGATTCTATTATTGTAATATAATTTTGTTCTGTTACGTTAGTCTGTGATGCTTATATTCATATCTGTGTTTTAAAGACTCAGTGATCCAGGAGGAATATGAGGCTGAATGGACACTGAGACAGGGGATCTAAATCTAAGTCTGCATTTGACTTAAGAAAACACCATTCACTGGTTAAGGTAAACTTTGTACTCCAAACAGACACCAGTAATAAGAGAGTTGAGAACTCTTTTGGTGGAAGTCTTAAGAAAATCAAACCAGCTGTAGTGAACCTGAAAAATATCTGCAGGGGAAGCACACATAATCCAACCATAACAATATTTTCATTACAGTCATGATGTCAACATGACATGAATAATTTTCTTTCTTCAGAAAGCAAACCCAAAATCTTACACAACTTGAACAAAAAATGAGAATGTTTTAATCTGTTTAGAAGACCTATGCTGCAGATTACTGACCTGACACACACAGTGTGTCTATGATAAAGAAAGAACAGTAAGGATTCCATTTCAAGTCTCCTTTTGCAGAGGAATTGAAAGCTGACTATTCTGAGGCTAATATGCATTGTCAAATTAATGATTTAGTGGCAATCCAGAGGTGAGATGTTCTCAGTTTCCCTAGGTAGGGGGAGAAGTGAGCATGGAACATGTGTCGGTAAGTCAGGCTCGCTGCCTCACACACCACAAGCCTCCCTGATCACACAGCTCCTTCTGGTACTGCTGTCCTCCAAGACTGCAGTGTAAGCATCCATCAAACATGGTAAAGAATGCAATTTCTTTAAATACTTCATCACTACTTTACTACGTTGCTACCACTTCATAATACTTCATTCATTTGTGCTCCAAAGTAATTTGTACTCATCTCTCACAAACATCTTGATGTCATTTTGACTGGAGTTCTGCAATCAATAAAGGGACTGCCCTTGCTCTGCAGTTGATGCCTTCCAAGTTATAGAAGAAATTGGCTTTGAATTAAGGTCTGCTGATTAAACTTAAAGACTTTTATGCTACTGTAACCAGTGTGAATATTTGTTGAATCGTAATTAGGTTTCAAAGTTCTGTTTACACTTGGATTTTCCATCAGATTTCTCTCCACTAGCATGGCATCTGCCCTTAAATTTGCCCTCCCAACTGTGTGAGAGCACATATGTCAATGCCTGAGGCTCTCCCCTCCACCCAGAATGTTTGCAAGGCAGACACCTATTGAACTACTCTGGATGTAATTTTTATATCCTGCTGTAACAGTAGCCATCAATTGACTGTAGATCACAGACTATAAACTCTGTTTATTGCTTGAAAAGTTATAAGCCTAAGCATCATTTATCCAATCTCTCTAAATATTTCAACACAGAAAAAAAAATGAAGTTCCGAAGGAAACCCAGGCCCTGGAAGCACATAGGCCCCTGACCTTACCAGAGAACAGTGTTAATTCTACCAGTCTCTCCTTTGTACAACACCAACTCTTCTGCCTCCTCAAGGCAAGACTGCACTATGCAGCATCTGAGCTCCTGTAAGAAAAAAGAGCTAAAGCCACAATAGGCAACATAAGATCCCCCTTCTCTGGTTCTTGTTACATAAGATTTTGATGTCACTGTGGAAGACTCTTCACAGAAGTTAGTGCTACCAGGTGATTTTTTAAGTAGCAGTAAGCTTTCCTGGCTACCCTCAGTCATTAGACATTGTTTACTCTCATAGCATTCAGGCCACTGCTGTAGTTGCTGAATCACTCCTCTTGGGACCTATCTTGGTACCCTGGGATGCTCTGTGCAATGTGGAGGGAGGCAGGCAGAGTCCCACCATCCTGGTTGATTAAGTTCACTGTGCTGCTGTGTGAAGAATCTTGTGCTATCCAGTTTACTATGAAATCATTCTTAGCTCAGGCCACATCGAAGTAAAATGCAAGCAAAATCATTCATTGCTTTCAGTATAGAAGCAGCTAGAGAGACTTAAATGAAGAATGAACCAAAAAACACTTTTAAGCTATTTATGGCTAAATTCAATCAGAAGTGGTATTGCTCCCCCACTGGCAGACTGACTCATCACTTTTCCTAACACTTTGCTAGAGAATCTCCGCTTACTCATTTTAATGAGTAAAAGTCTGTTTCTTATGGCACATTCTGGTTTGTACAACCTGGCCTTCTGAAGACCTAGCACTGAGACAGACTAAATCCTTCTTTACCTTGGCCATTCTGTCATGTTCATGAAATTATCTGTCTTTTCCTCTGTCCTGAAATAGTTTCACTTCCTTCAGGGAAACCAGTTTTTTGAACCCCAGTGTCAGTTTCTGTGTTTGGTTAATTAATTCTCTCACCTAACAAATTAAAATCTCTTCTTTTAGTAAGTATCTCCTAGATCTTTACTTAGGAAGTGTCTTTGCTGCTAAACCTCTTATGAATCTGTGAATTTCATAAGTCTGTGAGGACACTCAGGTTGGGGTAATCCCCCCCAACACTCATATCTGAGCACACTGAATGCAACATCCACTCCATGTACAGTATTCCATGGCCCTTTGTCATCCACATCTAATTTTCCTTTACAGAAGGGTCATTCCTTCTGAAAAGGTGGCAGAATATCACTGATGAGGTGCACTAATGGTTGCCTTCCAAAAGGTTCAAATTCAGCCAGCCAGAATTTAAGCAGTGTTAGAGATAATATCTCCTTGTTATCTTCCATTTCTGGCTCTCCTTGTTTCTTACTAAATTTCATCTATGCACCATCACATTTGTTTTGATTTCTTGGCTTTTGTGTTACCTTTTTTCTAATGAGAGTTCCAAGCTTCAGGTGTGTTAAATGACATTATGCTTCTAGGGAAATATAACAATTTTAGCTGTAAAAGGAGCAGTGCCTCTGTCTTGAAGAATGTCATCTCTTATGCCCTGTGGCTTACACCTAATTAGTGTTCTTTTCCTATATCCCTTTTCGTATTTTGAAAATTAATAGACTTCATAGTGCACTGGGTAGCTAGGAGGAAGCAGAGGGTCACTGAAGAGATGATCTGAAATAGTCCAGCATGCCCTTAGGACAAACTCCAGAGATATTAATAGTCCAGAGACTATTAAGCACCAGCAGCTTAAGAGGAAGAAAAAGCAACTCACCAAAACAAGACTTGAGTAAGGAGCACAAAGGCATTAAAACTCAATGTGCTATGACTTCTGCTACCAACCAGCTTAGCCAATTCTGTACCAATGTGCTGGATGGGTAACTCATAGGAGCTCACAATCACAAAAGGGAAGTTCTGTGCTAAAAGTTTTAAAAATTGGAATAATGCAGAGTTTCTGACCAGGAGGTTCAGAGAAGTGAACAGCAAGCAGATCTCCTCACTGCCTGTTCAGCCATTAGAGAAAGTTAATTCCTTTGACAGGGCACTTTGCCAGCTCTGACTTACCTGGCCAAGCCATTTTGGAGTAATTAGGACTATTTCCATTTCAGAGTAGTCCTGTCTCACTCTTGCTGCTGCTCATTGGAACAGGCAGCAGCTGAGAGTCTTGCAGAAAGGATAAGAAAAGTGAAAGTATGGTGGGGTCTGCTGGTACACGTGCATGTTAAAACACAGAGAATTGCTCTGTGGCAAAAATGGCATTTTCAGAAAATAAACACAGAGATAACTACTGTGAGGGGAAAGGGTGGTACTGCTTGGAATTGCCTGGTAGGAGAATTTAGGTAGAAATTATTAGATCACAATTATTAAGTGAGGAAAGAATGATGCTTAATAATTCTAAATTTCCCAATCAAAGCTGATAGGTATTTTCAGAGCATTTTTGGAGGAAAAACATTTGAATGATATTTCATTAAGAACTTGATCTTATTTTCTTTGTTACAAAAGATTTGCAAGAATTATTTGCCCTAGCTTGTTTTTAGTTTAACATACCTGAGCACCTGTGTCTGCATTTAGCAAATTGCTGTCTTTTTCCTCAGCACTTTCCTCTCCCACTCCTTATGTCCCTGATAAGAGCAAAGATCTTTTTATTCTCACAGCTGCTGCTCAGCACATCTTGACCTACCATGTGCTGCTGCAAGTATTGATATAGGTCATTAAAAAACTTAAATTAGAGATTTGGATGAAGCACAAAAATTCCCAGCCTGTGAGTTCTAGATGAATTTGTTGTTTTTTTCATTATGCCTTTGATTGTTTTTTTCATTATGCCTTTAATCAATCTATTTGTATGCAACTTTATTCCGACATAACAATAGAGCTGTGCTTATTATAGATTAACAGGAATTTTGTCAAACCTCAACAGAATGTGAAGCAAAAGTGTCATCAGGTACAGCATGACCAGTTTCAACTTCACTTTTAAATTAACTTGTATAACACTGTAGCAAAAAGACATATCTGCATCCAAAAATGCTTTACAATCGTAGCAGTGCTTTTTCTCACAATTCTCTCATGCTTGTCACAAAAAACTTACACTGTCTGGAAAAGGAAGTGTTCTAGGGCATATGATCAATCATTAATTTTGAAAGCTTCCAAAATTCCGCAGTTCCTCCTCTTCTAGAACAAGTTTTTTACAGTTATTCAGAGCTTTCCTTTGAGGGAAAAAGAAGGATAAAAGAATGAAAAAAGAACAGAACAACAACAAAACCAAAGCCATCTAATTCAGAATTACTATATTTCACATATTTCATATCAGTTTTACCAAAACATCCTAAAGAAATAATAGAATAGCAGAATTAGACAGAAGGAGGCACAGAACACGCAAAGATAACAAAAGGTAATTTTCACCTTTGAAAAATGACAAAAAAGAGCAAAAATTCACAGGAGTTCTAGATGGTTCCTGTGGAGGGCCCAGAACTACAGCAAAATCATGTTGCACAAAGGGCAACACTGCAGAAGTCAGACTGATGGAGGGATGAAAAGATAAAGGATGGAGGTTTTTACAGACCACATTTGAACCAAGTACCTGGAGAGTCTTTATGCAGAAGCTGGGGCTGGGGGAAATTTTGCTAAGTACCTGCTCTCCAATGTGTTGGACTTCAACACCGCAGCTATTTGTGTCCCGGGATCTTCATGTGCAGATGATCATATCTTGGTGCCTAAAATTAGGAAATAGAGGGATGGCTTAAACACTGTGCAACTGGTTTGCAAAGGAAGAAGCAAACTGCAGACCTGATGTTAAAATGGTTTTCATGCCCTTAAAACCCACGTAAGTTACAGTCCCCTGGCCGTGCTTTGCTTACTCAACATACAGAAAAAGGAATAAGTGCCGTGTTCGGCATGACTGTACATACTTCTGATGACAGTCTTCTGAAGACAACCTGATACACTGAGTTCCAGTGAGGGCATTGATACATAATACAAAGAGATCCCAGTGGTTTCTAAAGGCAACAGGCAAGTGAATCTTATGAGCTCAGAAATTAACAGGGGAAATCTCGAAAAACAATTCTTCAGCAAGTAAAGCAGGGGTTTTGTGCCAAATCTAAGGACTCTGGTCCTTTTTGCTGAAATTCACAACGGGAATGTTGTTGAGAGAATACTGAAAAGAAATACTGAAACACAAAGTGCTGCAAGGAGAAGTGTCTGTGGGGGCAAAAATTCACCAGAAACAAGAAGTCTGCAGCCCCAGGAGCAGGGACACTGAGGCAGCCTGGTGTGCTGCCCTGAGAGAAACAGGAGACAAAGGATGGAGTGGTATGGAGGTGTTGTGGCCATGCTCTGTTTAAAGCAATGCAGCCAAAGGGAGCTAAGACAAGGAAGGGTCCAAACAGTGACCAAAAGTTGAACTTTGCTTCATTAACTCAAAAATACATATTGCTTTTAACACTCCCTCATATGCCAACAAAATAAAAGCTGCATATGCATGGCAAGTGTGAATACAGTCCCTCAGATTTCACCTGGTCATAAAATTACATCAGTTAGAACTTTACCTTTTTCCCACTCTCAAAGTAAACAGCAGGCATGTGACTTAAGAGGGAAAGGAGGTCAGAGGAGACTCCACCTTTCTATTCTGGGGCTGTTGAAGGGCTGTGCCCATTTCCTCCCCCATAAAGAGGCTTATGGAATAAGCTCCATTCTCTGGTGATATCACTGACTTGCCTTTCTGATACCAGTGCCATGGCAATTTCTGACCCATATTCTGCCACAGCAATGAATAAATCACACTGTTCATGAAACACTATATTGAACATGATCAGACTTAGAGCACTGAAATGGTTCTAATCAGAAATGGAACCCAGCCACAACCAGCCTCTGTGATCTCTGAGGCACAACTGGAGCACAGGGTAGGTGGGATATATTCTGACAAATTTCATACTTTAAAAATATTTTCTGTGAAAATGTATGATTAAGTTTTTTCAGGTGTTTGGACAGACAGATAATACACAGCTAAGAAGGGGAAGATCTTGCTGCCTCTGGGCCCACTGTGTCTGCTTCAACTCTGCTCTGAAGTTTTCCTAGGCCGTGGCTTTTTGGTTTCCTGAACGCTTCAGCTTTCCACATGAGACAGAAGGTGTATGCACAATCTGCACGTTTTCAGTGTGGGCTCTGCCCCTTTCTGGAGGCAGGGCAAAGCAGAACCCTTTACAAAGTGAATATGTTTTTTCCTTCTCCCAGGTAGTAGCACGCCCCAGCCAGTACAAAAGTGCCATGCTGCAAAACATGGCAGTCACATAAAAGAAAAAGGAGTCACCACTCTGGGAACCTGCTGGTCACATAAATAAAGCAGAACACTGTGTCAGGAAACCACAAACATACAGTCAGGCTTCATTAAAGAAGGGAAATCCATCTCCCTTGAACTACTGTGAGCTGCCCAAGGTTCACTGCAGCTCCCTCTCCTGAATTTGAGACTCTTCCAAAGACAGAGTGGGAAACTGAGACAGAAGTTGCTCTCAGTTTTATGCTGATTTCATGGCTAAAGAGTCTTCCTTTTTTCACTAAGCAAATTGGAAGTCACACCTCATCCCGGTTTTTCTGTCCTTTTGGGTCAGTTCTAGAAAGAGCTAGCTCGCAAATGTCTCTAATCTGAAGTCCTGTCACTGCTGGTTTTTGACTTCTGAATCTAATTCCTCCAGGTACCCAGACCTGAGAAGATCCTGGTATCTACTGGTTTTATTAGGGCAGTGATGAGGCGTATGTTGCTATACTTCTTTCAGACTTCATTTTCCAAAGGTCAGTTTTCTCATCCAAATGAGAACAATGACGCTCACTGACAACACAGAACTCAAAGCTGCTAGAATGGAGGAAGAATGTGATTTTCTGCTTTCCCTTTAAAAACTACCCTGTCTGTATAAGCTCAGTAGATTGTAAAATACTCATTTTCAAATGCAAACTTCGGTTATTACCCTGCTGTCTGAATTCATGCCCCCAGTTATTCAAGTGTTCTTTTGGCCAGATCTTAAACCTCACAGCCACAACTTAGAGCAACAGTGAATTTAACAATCCAAAACAATAATTGCACGGAATCAACTGACAATGGGTAATTGCATCAGGAAAAAGAAGTATGGGTGCAACAAAACCTTTTGGTATCATAAATGAGCTACCTTTATAAGAATTCCTTAATCTACTAAGCATTTCTAAATGGGTTTACTCTAATTCGTCTTCAAATCTTGAATTTATGACTTTAGTTTTAATGGACTTATTCACTGAATTCTGAGTGTTCTGAACAGGTTCAACTGAAACATTTATTTTAAATAAGTGTAAATTATACACTGCAAGCATGCACTTTGTTTTCTTCATATTATACTGTTTCAGTTTATTACAAAATAGACTTTTCCGCCTTGCTCTGCTATTTCAGTTTGTCTTTTATGGATATAGCTGATTAAACTTCAATAACTTAAGGATAGGGTTTACATTCTCCCTGTTGAGCCTTTATGTATGATACATTTCACACTTGGATTTACTTCCACTCTACAGACAAATGCAATGTGTACTTCAGAATTGTCTTTAGTGTTTTCTGTGCTCTTTACTTTCACATTACCACTGCTAGTTACTAACAGCTTTTAAAAAGAGGAATTAGTTGTTCTCCATTTTTTATTTTCTTGATTGTAGGACTCATAAAAATCTGATTTATTGCTCTTTGAAAGAGCATTTTTTCTCTATGGCTCTATGAGCTCTGAGCTAACCCATTCCTTTAGTCAAGAAGAAAAAGATAATTATATTTTTGTATTATTAGTATATTATACATTATTAATGCTAAGTTGACAACCTGCAGGTCTTCTCAGTTTTTTTCCAAACAATTCACTAAACAATCAGTGTCTGAGGGCCAGTGACAATCAGTCAATTCAGCGCTTTTTAAAGATCAAAATTTTCCATATAGCCCAGATCAAAGCTGGAAGTTTCAGCACTGCATTACAGGGGTTTTGTTTTCAAACAGAGGCATCAATGTCCTAAGTATCCCTGGATAAACTAGTAAGGACTGACTCCTGACAAAGTGACCTGCCTCTCCATCCCTCCTGCTGCCCAGACTGTCCAAGAAGTTGTGGAGCTCCTCGGGGAAGAGACTTTTTGGCTTGTGAATCAAAGAAGTGTTCAGACACCACAGCTGCATTCTCAATTGCTCTGTGCTCAGCAGCTTCTAGCCCACTCTGGCAAGATCCCAGATGTAGCTTATGATTGATGAAGCCCCAATTTCAGGAAAGCATCCAGGATTTTTCACCTATACTAATATTTTGGAAACAAGAGACATATTAGCAGAGCACAGCTACCTGAAACTTTGGCTGCTTCTTTGACATTTTATGTCCTGGTAGCCAGAGAACACTAGACAGAGTTTCTGAATGAAAGCTAAAAGTATAATATATCACTGAAGGGAAGTCAGTTATGGTATCTACATGTTCCATTCATGAAATCAGAATAACCTGAAGAAAGAAGGAGAAAAACAGGGGAATTACCACAGGAGGATGAAGAAACTCCTTTCTCCTATGTCCCTAATTAACCTGACATGGATCACTAGCTGCAGGCTCTGTTTGTCACCTTTGAATTATTTATCATTTGTTTTTTTAAAAAAAATATGGTTACTATTTGACAAATGGCTTCTGGACAGGGACTGCTTAATCTCCGCATGCTCAGAAGTTTCCATGGCAACAGGTAAGTCCTTGGCAAGACTCAAAAGAACAATTAAAAGTAAAGGGTTTTTTATATGTATGGGATGCTTCCACTGACAGAGAGCTTCAAAAGAAAAGGTGGATCCCTCTCAATTACCCATCCTTCATGAAAGTCTCATAAGAAACAATAAACAGACAGAAAAGAAGAGCTTTATGTTCAGAATTTCCAGCCAGTTTTACATCTTAGGTTTAAGCCTAGGGAAAAACAAGTGTTCACACAAGCCAGAACCGCACGATCTTAAGGACTGTTTCTAAAACAGGCCCAGAAGAGGATGAATATCTTGCAAAATGGAGGAATTAAATGCCTTTCACTTAATTCTGAAACCAGTATACATGCTCTTATTAAGCTGTGACAATGGCAAGGTGCTAAATGTCCCACTGAAGAATTGGAAAAGAGACTATTTTTTTTTCCTCCTTGTAGTCCTAACAAGTGCAGAAATGAAATTGTGAAAAGGGGAAAGAGATGAAATCTTGGTCTTGCAGCAACTAATTCCCGATGTAAATGGAACTGGTTGAATTCTCTCTCTGCTCCCCACCCAATCATTATCTATGTTCAGTGTGTCCAAGCTGTCAGACCTCCTCTCCAGGCAGCATTCCTGCAATGTGTGTCTGCAGTACCTCATCACCAGACTCAGGGCTGCCTGGAGACTGAGACAGCACAAGGATATTGTTAATAATGTGCAGAAAAGCTCTTCAGATACATTGTTCAAAGCCTTTTTTAAAATGACCTGGAGTTGCATGCTCTGAGTCACATCTGACAAAGACCTCCTCCTGATGCACACAAAACCTGGTTAGGTCAATGTAAAGAGAGAGGAGCACTTTTGCAAAACAAATCATAAAACCAGGTATCCTAGAACTTGGATGCCCTGGGAAGGTCTCTAGATCAGCTAAGCAGCTGACAAACTGTGAAAAAAGTCATGAAGGAGAATGAGAAGAAACACGTGAATAAAAAACAGAGAAGCAAGCATGACTGGAAGAAGATCCGTTGTTCTTGGTGGCTCCTAAACATCATTACAACAAAAATCATAAATGATCACAGCAAGAGAAGGCCCTGCTCCATTGTCTTGGGCAGTTCCAGCCCTGGAGGAATGGGTCTCATTTCAGCAGAGACAATTGCTGCTGCAGTTTGAGTGATCTTTAGAAATGCCCTTTAGAGGACCATGGAAAAGGCAGCAATTTCTACTGCGCTTTGTTAAGGATTGTTCCGTGTTCGTTTGTGACAAACATGTACACAGAATCTTCTGGAGACATCCCAGAAGAGGGCAACTTTCTTTAATTCAAACAAAATTTAAAATCCTAGTGAATTTCCAGTGCCTGCTCTCAGTTAAATTTGTCAGGCATTCTGAGGGATCTGAAACTATATAGTCAGAACAAATTGACACTTGCTTTCCCTCTCTGTCAATATATGTATTTTAGGTAGTCTTTTATGGCACAAACAAAATGCATTTAACTTTCCCCTGTGAGTTAAAACCTTTATTGCTAAGTTGTTCTGTCCTTCTTGCTCCTCACAGAACATGTGACTATTTTCTTTTTGTCCTCCAGTTAAAGGCCATCAAAAAGACACCAGAATTAAGGAAAAAATGTCTTCCAAGTGGACTCTCATCATTGTCTTGGTTAAATACAGACTATCATATTGCCTGAATTTGCTTTATCAATAAACCCTAAATCTCTGGCTTATGAGTGCCAAAAAACCTTGGAAGAGAAAGACATAAAGATAAACAATGGCATTGAAATCAGGCTGTTGACTCCAAGTAGGTCTTTAAGAGTGATTATTTATCACTAAATCAAATATCAAGGAAAATATTAAAAGGTTACAGAGTCAATAAGATGTAAGTGCAATAAGTTGAAGCTGTAGGAATTGAATATTTTGATCATTCAGCCTGCCAATCTTACCATGGCTCTCCAGTTTTTATGTTTGCACCTCACATTGCCTAAGAAAAATAATCCTCCTCAAAGACATTTACAAATTTCACTGTGAACTTAAATGTCTCCCCCCATAGTAATTTGTCTTATATTACTTGAACTCAAGCATTTACACCAGTAGCATCAGCTACCAATTACTTGTGTGCCCTGTGGCAGTGCATCAAGGAATTGAGGCCATCCTCACGCTCAGCTCCATTCAAACCTGAATAAAGTTGCAGTGCCTACTCCAAAGGCTGTACATTTCAAATCATGAGAGCTTTTTCCATTACTTTCAGTGATCTTTGCAGCTGATCCTTTAACTTCTTTTCAGATATTTCCAGGTTTATACCAGCACAGAGCAAGGGTCTGATTGACCAAAGTGACTGGAGAGAGGAAGAGGGATATGTTTTAATTAATTTTAATATTTTATCCACAACACACTTTTCAAAAGGCTGTTCTGCCCACTTGAGATTGTAACTTCATAGACAATTACTGATTGATGCAGCTGCAACAAAGTCATTCAGTCAAAACCAGGGGTGGTTCTACAGACATAAAGGACTGTCCCACCCTACAAACTTATCTACAAGGTATGGTCACACAGCTGAAAAGGTTTTCCTGTGAGGCACCCAAAAAAGAAGCAAAGTTTTTAAACTGACCTTGACCTCACACCATGACACTTAGCAAATTAGCCAGGAGACACCAGCTTGTAAAGATGCAGCCTCAGTGATCAGCCTGCAGAAAACAGATCAACCTACTGCAAGTTCTTTATGAAAAGATTTGCCAAGAAGCATCTGATTGTTTGCCAGTACTAAGGATGAGTTAAAAAGCATTAATGTAGCAACAGCAGGCATTTTACCCATATTCAGTAACGTGCAGTGTCAGTCAAAATTAGGAAGCTTTCAATAAATGAAAGCTGGAGAAGCCAGAGATCACCTGCGCTGAAGTCAAGAAACATTGAAGTCTGGGAAAAGCTGCAATCATATCAAGATAATAGGGGATAACCAAAGCAGATAAAAGAGAGAGGCGGAAAAACCTGTGATTCTTACTAATTGGTTTTTACTAATGAGCTTTTTTCCTTTTTGTTGGGTTCTGGGGGGGGGGGGGGGTCTGTTTGTGCTTTGGGGTTTCTTTATTATTTTTTTTGTTTTGTTTTTGTTTGGTTTGGGGTTTTTGTTAACTAAATAGTTTTTACTAATACAATTTCAAGAAAGCATGAAAGATATTAAAGTTAAAAAAAAAAAGTCAGTAAAATTATCAGAACAGTTTTAGGGTAACTGAAACCAGGTCAGAGAAACCTTGGGGAAGGGTATCAAACTGAGAGCAAAAAAACCAAGCAAATGATTCTGAGGACATGATGACAAACCAGTAAATAGAGCCATTTCTTCTAGAATGACTTGAGGAGCTGTTTTTAAAAGCCCTGACCCATACACCCCCACAAGCTTTATTAGCAGGGGCATGCTAAACTCTGCTACTACCAAAACTATTGGAAGAGTCAGTGGCATCACAACAGGGTTTTCTCTTCTGAGCACTTGATTTGAGCCAAAAAACCTCCCCCCACATGTTTGTTCACAGTAAGGAAGGTCTCACCTCAGATGCAACTTGGACCTTCAATAATTCACACTGAGCCCACAAGCAACTACACAAGACCGTTTCTTAAGCAGTAGAATGCACTTGTTAAGGGATCAAATCATGCTAAGGAACAAAACGTAATCAAAGATTTGCACGCTACAAAATGCAAAGGGGACACAAATTAAGATTTTCAGAACAAAGCGCTGCAGTGAAGGCATCAGAGTCATTCCACAGAGTCAAAATCTACGAAGACAGAGGTCAGGCTCTGAAAGTCTTCTTTCCCCAAATGTGAAAATGCCTGAAAATTTTAACAACTGACAAAAAAGCCAAGAAAGAGAGATATGTGTGCAAAGTGAAAGTGGAAAAGGTAATTGTTAGGTGGTGCTAACATCAGGATTGGTTTTCACAACTTTGTGGCCCAGGTGCAATGGGTAGTGAGGCTCATGATGCATTCCCAGTGGGTACACATGTGGAAGCACAGCTGTATAACACCTGCATTAATGGATGCTCAAGCCAGACTAGCATGGACAGAGGGCAGCCAGTCTGAGGAACAAGGGCAGACCCTCACAAGGAGTATCAGCATCCTTTCATATACAGGGGAAAAAAGCACAGCATCAGTAAAGATGCTTTGCAGGTAATTTAGTAGTCAAAACCAAAGGGGAATACACTGCCCTTATAGGTTTTCAAACCATTAGTGTGCTGGTTTTAGCTAGGATGGAGTGAATTTTCTTCACAGTAACTAATATGGGGCTGTGCTTAGGATTTGTGCTAAAAACAGTGCTGGTAACACAAGGATGTTTTCCCTACCCAATGTTTCCTGCAGAATTTCATTTACAAATTAAAAATCTTTATGGGGCATTGGGATACAGGCTGTTAATACTGTGTGGGACATCACTGTGTTTTTGCTTGTTGTTGTCACTGTTGACCCCAAGATGTTTGCCCTGGCAGAGGAGCAAAGCAAGTGAAAGATTCCCGGTGCTCAGAAAATCTGGAGCAATGGGTATGAACAGCACAGCCCTGGTTCTTCTGAAAAGTACCACTGGCTCAGACTGGCTGCAGGGTTTCATGTCCTTAAATGATGGTTTCATGAAACATAGATCCTACAGCTGGTCCCAGTGTAAGTACTAATGAAATGTCTGATTTTCCAAGAAGTCAGTTGAAACTTCCAACTTATTTCCAGTAAGGACTAATTAAGTTTCTAAATTCCTCAGCAAGCTTGATAAGTAATGCTCAGGGAGTGTGAAAGCTGTTAAAATACCCAGCTCTTCTCTCTAGCCCAGAAAAATATTATCTGATGATGTTACAATAGACTTCAGATGGAGACAATGAATTGTGCATGAAAACCATCCTGTAACACTGAAGAGGGCACTACCTCCCTCCCTGAGCTCTGGCTTCAGCTTCCCTCCCTGAGGGAAAAGATCCTGATCAGGACTGTGATAAATGGAAAATAATTCTTCTTCACATGAATCTTACTACAGCCAGTGGATGGCACAGACACCAGAGGCATGCCATCATGAGTTGTGTGTTTCTGCAAAACAGTACAGAGCAGTTTATGAATGTTTCTCACAGCTCATTTATGAAATGCTGGCGATCACATTGATCTCTCCCTCTTTCCCAGGCTGAAACTTCACCTGTACAAATCGCAAGAGCAGGCTCAGTCCTCACACAGCCACAGGAGGTGTGTGTTCTCAAAGACAACCTGACTTTGCCTCATCTTCTCCTATTTCTTGATTTATGCCACATCATCCTTGTAGGGAACTACTCGTGATTTTTCTCTGGCTGAACTTTCAGGGGCTGCAGAGCAGTGTCCTGTCAGGTACGTTGGTGGTGACAGGGAGCAGATGTCAGAGAAATTATGAGAAACACTAATCAAGAAGTCAGGCAATGACAGACCTACCACAGAAATTGTTATCCCAGTTACTGCTGGGACTTAAAATCAGGTTTTTCCAGACTGGCCATGTTCTCTCTGACACACAGACTCCCAAATGGTCATTTTTCATTGGATTTGCCAAATCCAGTGCAGGAAAGGCTTCTCAACAATGCCCAGTCTCTTGATTACTATTAAGTCATAACAAAGAGTCAACTAAAAACGAGAATCTGGCATCCTTTTCTTGCACCATGGAGATCATTTGGAGGGGGGAGAGGACATTGCAGAACCTTCTATGTCTTATGGCAGTTTCAACTTTGTTGTCTTACGTATTACAACAGTTCTATTATCATTACAGTGCAAGGATTCCATACCCTCAGAGTTTCATACCTCCTTGACGTTTCTCGCAGGCAGCTCCTCTAAGCACTAACTCCTCTTGTCCTTGCAGAGGCTATCATCTCACTTCTCTGGCTTCATAAATTGCAGAGACAGCAAGCTGACTCGAATCCTGCAGAACTTCCTTGGAGGAAATGCTAAATCACTTATTATTTGCACAATCACTCCCGTTTCTTTTGATGACACTCAGCACTCTTCAGTTTGCCAATACAGCCAAAGGAATGGAGAATACACCAAAAGTCAATGAAGTTCTTGATGATGATGCCCTCCTGAAGAGATACCAAAAAGAAATTTGGGATTTGAAAAAGCAGCTGGAGAAAGCGTCTTCAAAAACTCAGATTCATGCAATGGAAAAGGACCAACTGTTGGAAGAAAAAAATTCCCATCAGAAAGTACAGGACAAAACAAGAAACTTAACTGAGATGCTGGTGACTTCTGCTTCCTTTGGCTCCAAAGAGAATGTTAAAGCCAAGAGAAGAAGAAGAGTTACTTGGGCTCCTGGTAAAATAAACCAGGCAAACGTGAGCTTTTTTGAAGACTTTGAAAATGCAAATGCCAACTGAAACAAAAAAAATGAAGTTGTCTCTGCCAGCAGTACCAGATGTGGAGGATTCTACCTTGGAGAATTCTGGGTATGACAGCCATTGCCTGATGGTTCCTGATCAAATTTCAGAAGCAGAATGAATTGCTGATCCTAACATGAATTGGACCCAGAAAGACTTTGAAGAATCTGTGCAACTCTGTGAAGCATTAGCACTAGAAAAGGATATTGCTGCAAACAAGGTCACCGTACTGCAAGCTAACTTTGATAATCTAGTGCTGGAAAACGAACAGTTGAAGTCAGAAATAAATGAACTGAGAGACTGAAGGAAAAAAACAGAAATAGATGAATTTGAAGCACTGGAAAAGCAAACACAAAAAGATCATGAGATTCAACTAATGCATGAACTTACCTACTTAAAGAATCTCGTTTCAAATGCTGAAACATACAATGAGAAACTTGAGGCAGAAATAAATTCCAAACTAGAACAGCTGAAAGAGAACAAAATAAAAATATTACAGAATCATGTGGAAGAACTACAAAAAGCAGAAGTGGAAAAAAAGGAGACATCTTTTGCACAATGTCTCCTTTCATACCTCCATGGTGTTTCTCACAGGCAGCTCCTCTAAGCACTGACTCCTCTTGGTCCTTGCAGTAGCTATTATCTGACTCCTCCCTTTTATGCCTCAGGACTTGTTCTTAAAGGTTACAGGTGCTGCCTGTTATCATCCAGCCTGCTCCTAATCTTTAGTAATAGGGTCCAGCTGCAACTTGTTGGGGGATAAGATTACATTCTACATTACCCATACTGTGTCCTCCTACACAACTTCACGTAAACATGATCCTAAAATACCAGAGTTACAAAAAATACTGCTGAGGGAAACACAAATAAGTCACCATGTCATAGTATGTAGTCATCACTTTGTGCAATGTTCATTGACTTGAACAAAATGATGAAACTTTATTCCCTGGTGAGAAGTTGAAGTAGTGCAAGCATATTTATAGCCCACAAACACACAAAGAAAACCTGTCAATCTCTACAGTGCAACTCCCATCTCGCCTTTCAGTCATTGTGAATATTTTTGGTTGCAGAAGGCAGAAATAGATGGCAAACTAATTAACTCATTGACTTGATTCTCCCATTCAAAATGTTGCCATCTTTAGGAAATAGCAGAGGACACAAAGGGTCATCCCTTATTGCAGAACTCAGTGTACTGCACATATTTTGGGTTACACTTTGGTTGCACTGGCTGGCTTTTCATTTTACAAAAATATCCCTATAAATGCAATACATAAAATAATCTTTGACTCCAGAAAGTTTATGCTCAACTCATGCAAATATTTAATCCTCTATTACATAAAACATGAGCTGACACTGCATTTGTTGTCATAAGCACTTCATTAAACACACTGTTGGTCATGTATAATGTAGTAGAAATTGTTTGCTAAAGGAGTAGATCAGTTGGCATGTATTGGCTTACACTTTGCCAGGCCATGAAAATAATTTTCAGTCTGATGGTCAGACGTAAAAATGGGATTAAAAATTTGGAGGTATAGCAGAGTTACTCTTGAACAAATTCTTGAGCAAATTTTAACAGGCTATGTTGAAATATTAATTTTAAGATGTACTTGTAGATCATTAATTCATCCAATTTGATTAATTGTATGCATAAAAATGGCAATAGCAATTTAATACAGCTTAATAAACTAATATTTTCCACTTTTCCTCAAGACAGCTAAGCAGTTCTAGAACCCTCCCAAGGGTTTCACTAGAGTAATTGTTTTTCCTCCAGACTGCAAAAACATAATTTCCCAACTGCTCCCTCTCCTTAAATTACTCAGGAATGAACCTATGGATTCTGAAGAAAACCTTCTGCCCTCTCTGCCCTCCTCCAGCTCTGTGAGGAAGGCATGGATATTCACAGGTGTATCAGCACTCCAGCCACAGCAGAGGCTCACCTACAAATCACAAAAGTACCAATCTGCATAAAATTAATGTCATTTTGGCTTGAACTGGGATATAGGTGTACCAAAGTGGAGTAACAACAGGATGCAAGGTTTCTGTAATCCTGGAAGCCAGGCACAGTTTTGGATAAGGATGTGACTGGTGTGATCATGCCAAAAGGCAACAAAAGTGGGGAAATTTACACAAGAAGGATGAGTGTGAAGAAAAAAATCCAAATAAATGGAAGAGTGAGCAGAAGAGAAACCCTGCCCCTGTGGACAGGGAGGACAACAGCATAAATAGAGGCATGAGGAGGGAGGACCTGAGAAGGAGGAAATCAAACTGAGCTTAGCTCTGACTTTTCTCCCTGAAACTCTCTCACCCCCACTCACCTTGATTTCAGGGCAAGCACCAATGTGGGACTCCAGCCCTCTGGACTCCCTGTTTGGCATCAGCTGTAAAAGCCTCAGCTAATTTAGAATACAATTGTTTAATTAATGGTTAAGCGTATAACAAGTGCTGATTAACGTGGTGTGAGAACTGGCCGCCAGCAACAAGGGCATTGTTAATGAATTTATTCAATAAAGCTTAAAAGTGGCCTGATTTTTCAGTTTTCTAAACACTCCCATCATAGCAATCCCAAATTCCCTGAGACAGACAGATAGGTGGATAGATAGATAGATAGATAGATAGATAGATAGATAGATAGATAGAGTACACATATACTTTGTTGCAACACTGTACATAGATATAGGTGTTTTAGAGTGCACACAGGATCTCCCAAAGAAAAAAAGTAACCAGTGTGAAAAGTCTTGCATTCCATCCGTCTAATGCAAAGCTGGTTTTCTGATAAATCTCTTATGAGAGAAGACCCAGTGATATTCTTCTACCAATAGACCTTGATCTGGAATAATGGTTGGATTTCTCTCTTGTCTAAATGCGTGGAAAGTGATCCTTCTAATTGTTACACACTATTACACCATACTGTTGATTTAAAATTATCTGTGAAAACAAAGAAAACAGATCTCTCAAGAACATTTGAGCTAGTTAAAACTGGGCAAAAGAGTTGCAGCTTCCAGATACATTTCTCATCTAATAATTTGGCATCCAAGAGAGAGTTAAGACTGCAAGTGATTGTGTGAAGACAGATCATGTCAAACTTTCTACAGTAATCTCACTTGCATATTTCCCTTCATTTGTTCAGGTTTCTAAACACAAGGAGAAAAAAAATCCAATCCTCAAATAACTTCTAGCAACAGGGCTTGAAAAGAAAATAAATAATGTTCAGGAGCTGACATTTCAAGAGGTAGGCCTCAACACTTCTACTCACAATAAACAGATCCTAATGTAGCTGGAACAATATTTTAAACAAAAGTGTAAAATAAAATCTGCTCTGAATTGGGTTTGGTCATTTTTCAAATTATAGTTAGAGCAAATGTTTTGCTGTATGTAGATTTGTTATCATGGGATTTTTTTCAGGACATGTAATTCACTCATGGATCTTCTGAAGTCTTTTCTATTCCAGTCTGTAAATAGATGTACAGGCTACTATCCAAGCATGATCACCTCTCAGAAAAAAATGATGACAACAGTTTTCCCTCAGGACTTCTCACTTATGTGAAATAAAGAGGTCCAGAGACTCTGAGGTTGGCAAGCTGATTTACTAAGTTTAGGATTTGGTCCTGTTTGCCATGACAAGGTGCAGTTAGTGAAGCTGTTAGATAACAATTTCAGTATGTCCCATTTCAGAAATCAAGGAGTAATCCTGCATTTTCTCACCTAATATGCTGTTAGAAAGAACCATTTTTTCTAGAAGTCTCTCATTGCACAGGAAACTAACCCACCTGGATCTCCCCATGATTTCACAGGAAAACCTCTGGGGGGCTTGGGTTGTGTCTGTTTTTCCTCTTCCCCTGCAGCTGAGCCCACAGCCACTTCTGACCTGGGGGCAGACCACTGGCTGTTCCTCACCAGCAGAATGGTGAGAAAATGGCACAACTTCACCTTAATCACAAGGTCAAGCTATCAGCTACAGAAAGTTCCCATTCCCCTCATCTCCAACAGAGAAATTATATTGAATTTCACTCAACACTCAGCCTTTGTTTTTTGGCAAGCAATGCTCATTCTGACACTGCCTTGCTGTGTGAGTATACAAGTGAATATATATTTGCTTTAAAGCAAAGCTGTGGCTTAGAACAGTATAGAGTGTGCTGGGCATGTAACCTGTGGGAATAAGATTCAATGTCTTTTTAATAAAATCTGTATGTTCAGGGAGTGTGTTTTTCTGACAAAGCCTGTTGTGAGAGGAGGAATTCGCCACAAAAACTATGTACTTCAGTAAGAGGCAACAATTCTTCCTTAACTTTTTCCATCCTTCCATCTTCTCCTTGACAAATGAATCTAATACACTTTCACTAACTAAAAAGAAGGAATTTAATTTACTATCAATAGAAAATGTTGTATTTCTTAATGCTACATAAGCTCCTCTTAACATGGGCAAACCCCATGCCTATGAAGTACAGTTACCAAATACCCACTACCTACTTTGATGTGCCCCTCTCCATTTCATAATTGGGAGCTCTAAACTTAACTATTACTGGAAGAAGAAGCAGGAAGTAATGCACATCAGTAAATGTCTGTACACACCCCCAGAAAAGTTGGTTTTGCTTGTGAAACCATAGACACAAAACTCTGATATTCAGATTTAACAGCAACAATAACTGAGCAGCTGAGACTCAAATATGACTACTGCTACATGATACCCCACATGCCATTAATATGTGCCAGTCCTGTGAAACCTCCATTAAGTTTAAAGTTAATTAAAAAATTAACATTACAGTATAGTAGGAATACACATCAGAAAAATATCCTGAACACACTGCTGTGTTGGATTTGAACAAGATGACTTAACAGTTACCTAATGGAAGCCAAGCAGGTCCTGAGCAATGCAGTTTTCCACTCCATTACCAACTCAGAGTCATTGAGAACCCCTAAACTGGTTATTCACCTAAGTGTTTTTTTATTGGCAATAAAACTTTCAATCTATGACTTATGTATTAGTGCATGTTTTCTTCTCATTTGTTCCTTGCTCAGTCCTTGAGTCCAAACAGATGGAGCAATAACAAAAAAAAAGTGATTCTAACGCTCTGTATTCCCACTGTCAATTACTAGAATACACAGTCTCAATCTCTTAGAATACTAGCAGCTCTGCAGAAGAGGTCAGATTTCATAAAAACCCCAGGGGGTTTAGTGACAGTAATTTAGGAAAGCAAAAAAAGGTAACTGTTCTCTTCCACGTATCAAAGCAAACAGCTTAAAGTGAAACGCAAATGATGCAGAAGGCTTGGCATCAAGAGAGACTCTGTGTAAAGAGGTGTTTCCAACTCTTCATAGGGGCACAGTGAGAGGAATAAGGGATTTGTCTTTACAAACAAGCTGTGGGTCTGCTGGTAGATAAAACTAGCACTGGGAGATAAAAGGAACTATGGGAAGGATTCCACTGATGGATGAATGGAAAAAAGAGATTTGCTTTTACAAATAAACTTTAGGTTTGCTGATAAATGAAATTAGACATTGAAAGATGAAAGAAACAATGGGGAAGAAAAACCCCTAAATTCCATAAGATTTAAAAATGAAAAGGGAGGGTTATCTATCAGAGGGAAGTCTTTGGTATCAGGCGTATCAGGGAGTCTGTACCTCTCAAGCACCTCAGCCAATGGGGAAAGAGAGAAGGGAAATGCGGCCGGGAAATCAGGATAAAAAGGAGGCTGTGTCCTCCGAAAACTGGAGAGATCCCAGGGGAATGCCCCGTGGCCTCTCCCTTTATTCCAATAAAGGCAGAAAGGACTCTTCTGTCTCTTTTTTGGACATATACCTCTGGTGTTTGTGGATTAAATTTCCTAACAACAGTAATAAGTAGAGTAAATTTTTCAGGACAAATAGATTTGGTTATGAAATGGCTGCTTCTAAAACCAGTCAATCTGGCAGGCAGCCCAAGCAATGGAAATTCAGTTCTCTGGGCAGTCAGGGGAGGCAGGTGAGTAATTTCAGAAGGATGAATGTTCTGAACAGCACAGAAGAGAGCAGCACCTGTCTGCTGGCAGCTTCACAGCTCTGAATATGCACTTTGTTCAGAAGAACTACTGTGATCCAGAAGGATGTGTTTTCAAAGAGGCTTCTCATCTCAGGCATTCAAAATCTGTCCTTCCCTCCAAGTGCTTAAATACCTTTGAAAAAGAGGAACTTAGGTGAAAACAGAACTTACAGATATGAAATTACTTTTAACTTCTATTTTACTCTCATCTTCTGTTTAAAATCACGAGTAGAAGCTACAGATAAATATTACAGGACCCTTTCTGACATGAAGTGTTTTGCAGACTCGTAGTCTGCATGACACCTTGATGCTCACTGGAACAAGGGACACAGAGAGGAGTTCAGCAGAAAAGAGGAGTGCAAACTGTCATCACGTCCTTCTTGTCAGGAGTGACTAAAGAAACTTCACAGGACCTGCTGTATCAGAAAATTCAGTTTCCTGAGAATCTTGCTGTTTCCCGTGAACTGCCTCACTTTGATAAGATGTTGTCAGCATATTGAGCCCACTTTGAACCACAACAAAGCATTTCATTCTGACTCCTCTGACAGCAGTTCTGAGCCAGACATTCCAAACAATGCTTGGCTGTTACATGTTTCTTTACCCTTGAAATCATTGAATTTTAAACTTCCACTCCATAAGGCTCTTCCAGGACTCTTGCAGAGTGCAGAAACTGCTTATGCCTGTCTGCTTTTTTACTCAAAACTGGTTTTCTAATCAAAGAAGAGGACAGTAACCCATTAAATAAGGTGCTTACATGAGGCATTTCTCCACAGCATACATATTATCTCAGTACTTTAAGGAAGAAAACTTTCCATGTGCCAGGTTTGCTGCTGACTGTACAACTGGCTGATAAGGCAATAAGTATTTAGAATTATTATTATTATTATTATTATTATTATTATTATTATTATTAGGAATCAGAAAGGGGTTGCAGGTTTACTAGAACATTGCAGCAAACAACACTCAAAATCCATTTTTGCAAGAGATTGGCAACATCTGGTCTCTTTTTGCTCAAAATAATCAATGAGCTCTGAGTTCACAGCTCTTTTTTATCTGCATCTAATGCACCTCTTACACTACTAAGTGTTTTTACTTATATCCTGTGTGCTTAATTAAACCTCAGTGACTACTCTACCAGTAAAGTAGGAGTAATTTAGAGGGTAGCTGTAAAATGAATTAGTGGAACAGTATTAGCTTGGCCACAGTTTTCTCTAAACCACTGCTGCTGTTACAGCAACTCTGTCATAACACAAATTCTGACAAAGCAATAATGTTTCAGGACATCAATAATAAGCTGCTCAAAGCTGGTGATTTTGTACTTTTTACTGATTTCCTCTGTTTTACACTCCCTTTTCTTCCCTCTCCCTTTTCCTACCCGTCTTCCTTTCCCCTCCCCTCTCACCACTACCATACCCTTCCCTCCCCTCCTCCTTTTCCCTTACTTCCTCTCTCTCTCCCTCCTGACTCGTGAAATCTGAAAATTCAATAAACAGGATCTGAGAAACACAAATTCCAAGGCAGTAAAAATAATTTTAAAAGCCTGGATGCTTAACAACATACTGAATTTTCACACCTGCATGCCAGGTGGGTGAATCACTTTGTTCTTTCAGAGACTCACAGATCCAAACCCGTCCTGCAAGAGGATTTGGTGCTGTGACTGCCCTGTCCTTTAACCCAGTTTACACATCCCAAATTCCCCATCAGCTGTCCATGGACTGAGTCAACCCTCCCATGAGCTGGATCAGGAAACAGCAGCACCTGAGTCAATCTCTGAAATGCCCTGGGGGAAGTTCAGTGTCTCTGCTAACTCTGAGTGAGAATGCAGCTTCTTAATTTGTCCTCCTAAGAAAAGGTCTAAAACCTGATTGATGTAGATCCTTCCCTTTCTGGCCTTTCTTCCCTTTTCCCTCACTGGACTGAGCAGGCTGGGACTGTGCACATCTTTAATCTCCAGGGTGGAAGTTTGTAACATTCCACCTCACAAATTAGGATTTGCTCCAGCAATACCTCATGCTGCTGTTTCTAAAATAAAGCTTCCTATTTCATGGATGGCAAATACTCAGGTAACGTGAAATTGGAAGCATTGATGGGTAGTTTATGGGGTGGGTTCTCTTTAATAACTTTAGTGAAACCATGTCAACTTAATAGGGTCTCTTGAATGGGATAGAACTTTTTTTTACTATAATTTTCTCCATTGCCAGGGACGCTACAAGAAGATCAGAATCTTCTTTTTCTTCCATAGATTTATCTGACTCATGCACATTGCAGGTCTGATTTTGATCAGAAATAGTTTGTTGACTTTTTATTGTATTTTCATTTTATAATATAAATGCAAATTATCCTATATGTGCCCAAAGAGGAGAAAAAAAATTATTTATATTTTAAAAAGCTCCTTGGGGAAAACATTAAAATTTATCATTGTAGGAGAAAAGTAAAAGTTTTCATGCAGGGGTAAAGGTTGCTATTGAGCTAATTATTTTAAAACTGGACAGCTATTTTCTAGTGCATTGTTTCATGGTGTTTAATACACTGAGCTCACCCATGGCTAAAATTAATTATTGTCCTTTGATAATCTACAAAACATTACAGTGAATACTAATCTTGTTAGCAAAGGGAAGTTGAAAGCATAATGTTAAGTCATATGTGTTTAGTTTATCCAAAGCCAAAACAGAGAATAATTCATAGAATCAAATAAGATTGGAAAAGTCTTTTAAGACCATTGAGTCCAACTTGAGCATCTAACACTGCGAATTTAACAGTTCGGATCCTTGGTTAACATATGAGTTAATACTGAAAGAAGCCATGGAAATACTTCTGCTAACATTCTACTAAAATAGTCATGGAGCAATATCACCTGCAAGGTTTAAGCTTTTTAAAATAATCTAAAATCTCTCTACCAGATTTCCTAACTTCATTTTAAAAATGCTTGTCCAACCATTGAAGTAAAGTGATTATTAAAATGTTTAAAATGCAGAGCACTGACATGCTTCTTGATATCATGGCTTAGAGGAGTAAAAATTGTTGATTAAACTTAAAAAAGGCTAATGCCAGAATATTAAAAAATCTGCAGGATTTAGCAGGGTATTGATAATAATAATATTGTAATAATTTTCTCAGCTGCTCAGTGATTATTCATAAGGAAAAAGACTGCAGACATCTACTTAAAGCTTGTACTACCTACAAGAGAGATCTTCTGCTTCACTAATTTTGAGAGCTGCAATCAATCCATGGAGAGTTTTTTCATACAGGTACATAATTTTACTTATATGCAAGACTTTTCCTCATGCAAATATATGTTGGACCTGGATTTTCTCCTTACCCAAAAATCGGACAAAAAAACCCCAGTTACATTCTAACTGTCTGGGTAAATTAAAGAGTACAAAACTGGATTCATTAGGATGAGACCAGTGAAGCTGTCTGGGTCTGGCTGGGAGATGTTCCGTATCCTAAGATATTTCATGTTTCAGAAGTTAGGTTTTTTTAATTCTTGAATAAAATCCAGAGTTTTTGATTATGTCTAAAACAAAATAATGAGAAATAGGCAGGCACAGCTGCAAGGTTTTCACTGTTGATGCAATCACAAGTTTAAGCTTAAATGTGGTTATTTTTAGAGTATGATTAGAGTAATAAAAGAGGCAGTTTACACATCCCAGTAACTAAAGCAGATTCTCAACACTCACTTAGAGAGTGGTATTCTAGGTTCCCTGTCCCCCACCAATTTTGGTTTTGATAAACTGAATCAAAATTGCAGAAGAATTTTGCCTTGCCCTCAAGGTGCCTGATAATTATGAGATGAAGAACAATCCATGTGCTAATGAGAATAAAACAAATGAGTAGGAAAAGCAGGTCTTTTCAAAAAGAAAGGCCTAGAGATTTTATGGCAAAACATTCTACTGCTTTCAATGATCTCCCTCCTGTAACCCACATGGTTACCAAAACAAAGCTCTTAAGGGTGCCACTAGTGCACAATGACTGCACAATATGTTTTCTGCTTTTACTGAGATGTGGAGCAGCAAAGAACCAAGATCTGACAAAGGCAACAAGGAAAGGAAATAAATTAGCATGTTGTGATAAAGTGCTATGAAATAGTCAACATAATGTCTGTATTTGAAAGTGTTAGGGCAGTGCAAAGACAATGTATCTGGCAAAAGATTAAAATTGTTCTTTTTTTGTGAATAAATATCATCCAAATTAGTCAAAAATCATAAATAGGAGAAATTAGAGGGAATACATTGTTTTCAGAAACACAACTTGAAAAAAAA
Organism: Pheucticus melanocephalus; assembly: GCA_013398405.1. Classification (NCBI taxonomy): domain Eukaryota; kingdom Metazoa; phylum Chordata; class Aves; order Passeriformes; family Cardinalidae; genus Pheucticus; species Pheucticus melanocephalus. Next base: position 288,169 of record VZSJ01002791.1, read on the forward strand.
ATAGTTTATAAAAAGGACAGGTGTTTATAAGCCTTTTAATGTATCACTACAAGGGACTAAAGAGAATATCTATGCAGCAAAATACATGGAAAGTTTATGTTATTTACACTGAGTTTTTCTTCAAGGTAAAGTTTCAAGCAAATATAGAACAGTAAGTGCTACAAATTTACCAACAGAAAACTCTGTGAGGAAAAACACAAGACCATTTTTAGAAGCCTTGATGATGTCCACAGTTAGCAAACACTTTAAGGGCAGACTTGTGCTTCTAACACTGGTACTAACAAACCACTATCTTTCCTTGACAGAATATCAGATTTGTTCATCTCCCAGTGCAGGGTCAATAGCTGTTAGTGTGAGATGTGGCACAGAAAAAAGAGAAAACTCAGAAAAGTGTGTTTCTGTCCCCTTTTGCCACACAGATCATCAGGCTGGCCCTGCAGGGAGCATCTCCTCCCACAGCCCTGTGAGCTCTCTTGGGTTACCTGTGTGACACGTGGTGGGTGCTCAGGCCATGAGAGAGAAAAACATTTCCAAAAATATAATTATGGCTTCATTTTCATTTTTCCATAAGTACTGACTAACTCAGTTTGAATCACTCACTTTGCTCTGGATTTATCCACGGGCAACTGGAGCAGAGTTTTACCATGGGCACCCTTGACTTCTTGACAAATTCAAATTCAAAGCAAAATACAACTCAAGAAACGCCCAGATGAGAATGAAAACTTAAACAGCTTTCATTATGAAGAACCATTTAACCAGAATCTTTAGGTTACAGCTAAGGGCAGCCTTCAGAAATGCAACCACAGCTATGTGTTCCCTATCTGTGGCTGGGAACAACTCCCATTTTTAAGTTTGTTTAAATCAAACAGTAAATTAAAATGTAACATGTCTCCAGACACTGGTCTGTGCTGCTCCATCTCCAAGCTCTTCTCCATTTCATACCTCCCATCCTCCACTCCTTTCCTTTCTGGGATTTGTTACTCTCTATTTTTTCATACAAAGAGCTTCTTCTGCCTCAGGAGTCCTTGGCAGCCACCAGTCAGCTGCGTGAGTTTCTTGATGAATTCACTCTCCTCTAGTTTGTGTCAAGACATCCAGTCCCCAAGGCTTCCTCCTCCTCAAGCAAGTAAATTTGCTGCTTACAAAGCTACCTTGGGGAACAAACCTGCCCTCTGCCATGAGCCTTGTCCCCCTCAGCACTGTCTCTTAACTCCATGACTCCAGTCCTGAATCCAAGTCCTCCAAGATGTTTTTTGCAGACATTTATAAAACAGAAAGAGAGAGAGCATGCAATTCAACAGCATTTTTTTGTAATATTGCCCTTTCAGGGTGAAGACAGTTTGAAATTAAACCAGCTGGAGCTTGACTTGTCAGTCAGACTAGCTTGTGAAGAGCTGTGCTCTTGACTGACACGTATCTCTGCCGTGGGTCAGTACCTAGGTACATGAGCTGTCAGGGAAGTGTGAAGCTCATGAGGCTCTCAGATAAACTCTCTGCTGAAATCACAATCCACATGTCAGGTCTCATTTCCACCTACACAGTTAATGGTGTGTGGTTTGGGTCTTGCCTTCTTAACAAGCATAAGCTTTACTTTTTTTAATGTGTTTTTTACTTCTCTTAATGTATATTTAGAAGACACAACAGGCCAGCTTCTTAGCTGTTATGAAATGTGTGCAATGCCAGAAGGGACGAGACCCTGAGCTGGCTGTATATGTAAGAAAACCTTGAATAATTATCTAGTTGACAAAACCACATGGAAAACAGTGGCTTCAGATGCTGAAAATTTAAGCTGCTTATCACGCACATCTTTTATCAGAAAAATGTTATCAAGCACTAGAAAACTAGCTAGGAGGAATAGCAGTGGAGATTACCCCATTTCCTGATCCTTTGAATAAAACAGGTATTTTTCTGTAATGTGCTCCAGTTTCAGTAAAGGTCATCAGGCTTGACACAGGAATACTCTGCTGAAATTCTGAGGTTCATTTTACACGGGAAGAGAGGCACGCTAATTGCAATAATGCCTCCTTCTGTCCCTAAAATCTATGAAACTATTAAGTCCATGGAACAATGCCAAGTCATTGCCAGCTGCTAATGTGAATTTGAAGAAGACAGGCCCACAGTGGGGCTGTGCCTCATCAGCTGTAAGAGCCTCTGCAGTGTGTTCCTCATTTGGTGGATACAAACACAAACTCAGCTGTTCAGGTCACTGCACGGGGAGTAGCATTTTTTAAAGGGATGACTCAGGAAAAAAAATGTGCTATTCCTAAATCAGATCTGAAAACATTAAAGAGAGAGCCTCACAAAAAGGGCAAGGACTACTTAGTAGAAGACACATGGGAAAGAAAACATGATTTTCATGTGCCCTTACAGTGGCTGTCCATGGGTTCAGGAGAGTTCTTTCAGAAGAAACTCCTGCAAAAGTCTTCCCTCACACCGTGCTGTGATGTGTCAGAAACCTCACTTCAATGTGTGTGAGCAGCACATGGTGACACACCTGGCACAGCAAGGAACAGCCCTGTTCTGCTTCACACTGAAGCTCCCAAACCCCAGGCTGCTGGTCTTTGCTAGAAAGCTGAGTGTAATGTTCTAATAACTTTAATTTCTCCAGCTTGTGCAAGCTGATTATACCACACAAAGTCATGGACCACTGCAATAAAATAACACTCAGTGGCAGTGCAGTTTTTAACCTGCATTTGCTGATTAGGAAGCACAGCAAATAAAAATTGCATTCAGAGGTGCGTTGCTACGTAATTTTTGTGACACTTGATGGTGCCTTTAGTGCTATTCATGTCCATGAAGTGTTCATAAAAGGAACCTGCTGTAAAGTAGTTTCATGGTAACCTGACTTCAGTCAGCATTGAATGATAAATTGGAGCATTGTTAAATGCAAATAACATTTCATAACATCTTCTCTTAAGATGTAAAAGAACTAGGAAGCTCTGTACAGTGCACAGGAATTATACCACAGTGTTCTTTTGCTTAAAGTCAAAGCAACTCCTGATATTCTCAAAACTATTTTGACCCTTTGCTTTCAGTAAGAAAGACTTGTCTGCCACCCTTTTATCCTTAATGATTTCACAAGAAGTCCTGGTCTGCTGCCACTCAATAGATTTGAGCTACACAACTCTCTGTTTTCTCACAGCCACTGAGCCTTTTATTGTGCTGGAAATAAAACCTGACCTGTTCTTAGAACTCTGATGCAAACACACAGAATATTTAAACATTATTTCATTCCTTCTTTTTTTTTAGCCATGTGGCAGCTCTGCACATAAAAGCCTGTCCCATGCACACACTGCGCTCAATTCCTGAAAATAAAGGACACACTAAAGTTCCTTCTTGTCAGAGCTCATGGAAGCTCTTGGTCTGCGACTCTGCATGTCTTTGAACCACATAAGGCAAACATCATCCCACGGTAATTTTACATATAATGATCTAATAATAAAATCCATCAGTTGAAAGAGGATATGACTTATCTGCTGCAAAGGTCATAAATGAGGATTTTAATGGTGTGAAGTGTAACATCTGAGCTTGCAGGCATCAGAAGGAGCATTTAATTGATGAAGTATTTATGAAGTATCAAGCATTACTTACTGGAAATGCTTTAATTTATGACTGATGTAAAATCCAACTTCCTAAATAGGTTAACAACAACAGCAATTCTGTAGGAGATAGTGCTGCCATCAACCCGTCCACAGATTCAGCTGCAGGGTTTGCAGTCTGTTATTTCACCTCTTCTGGTGGAAAATAAGAATTATATTCTGATCCTCTCTTGAATCTGAGGGGTGCCAAGGCTAACTAGAAAAGCAATTAATGTGCAAGTGATGTGCCATGAAGAGACCACCTCCCAAGGCAAGGTATTCACACACTGCCATGCCCCAGTCTCTGGGAAGACAGGAGTGAAGGCACTCACTTGGGCCTCCAACTCCAATTCTTCCCGATCAGAGGCAGCAGGACAGAACATCTCACAGGACATGTTCTAAGAACAAGCCTCCAGCACCAGCTTCTTTCAGCTTTAAAGCTGTGGAGGGTAAGAGAACACCCATCCATCCATCCATCCATCCATCCATCCCTTCCTCCCTCCCTCCCTCCCTGCCAGTCACCCTCAGCAGGATGAAGGGAAGTGGGATGGGAAGCTCTGTGGGCCCAGACGGCTGCAGAGATTTTGCAGCTGCTGCTGCAGGTGAGTCCAGCTCGACTTGGTGGAGAGAAGTTTAATTCGTACTGGTTAAAACCAAGGCAGGTTTTAACGAAGACAAGACACACCCCAGCACCTTTCCCCAGGGCCTGATGCCACCCCAGTCCCCTCACCTGGAGCCCTGCAGGGACAGGTCACCCTCAGCCCTCTCCTGTGCAGCTACAGGCTGCCTGGCAGCGCCTGCCCCTCTGTGCTCTTCCCTCTCTGCCCTGTGCTTGCTTTCCTCACTCCTTCACTCACCCAGAGGTTCCCACTTCCATTCAGCCCCACCTGTGCCTGAGTGGCTCAGCCAGGCTCAGCTGTAGCTCCTTGGCACAGATGGAATTGTCTGAAACGGACCCTGGCAAAAAAAGTTGACTTGCCACCTGCTCCCTCTTCTTAAATTACTCAGGAATGAATCTCTGGATTCTGAAGAAAACATGCTGCCCTCTCTGCTCCAGCTCTGTGAGGAAGGGGTGGATATTCACAGGTGTGTCAGCACTCCAGCCACAGCAGAGGCTCACCTACAAATCACAAAAGTACCAATCTGCATAAAATTAATGTCATTTTGGCTTGAACTGGGATATAGGTGTACCAAAGTGGAGGAACAACAGGATGCAAGGTTTCTGTAATCCTGGAAGCCAGGCACAGTTTTGGATAAGGATTTGACTGGTGTGATCATGCCAAAAGGCAACAAAAGTGGGGAAATTTACACAAGAAGGATGAGTGTGAAGAAAAAAATCCAAATAAATGGAAGAATGAGCAGAAGATAAACCCTCCCCCTGTGGACAGGGAGGACAACAGCATAAATACAGGCATGAGGAGGGAGGACCTGAGAAGGAGGAAATCAAACTGAGCTTAGCTCTGACTTTTCTCCCTGAAGCTCTCTCACCCCAATGAGGGACCCTCAGCCCTCTGGACTCCCTGTTTGGCATCAGCTCCACAATACTGTCAAAGCCTCAGATAATTTAGAATACAATTGTTTAATTAATGGTTAAGCGTATAACAAGTGCTGCTTAACATGGTGTGAGAACTGGCCGCCAGCAACAAGGGCATTGTTAATGAATTTATTCAATAAAGCTTGAAAGTGGCCTGATTTGTCAGTCTTCTAAACACTCCCACCACAGGAAGCCAGAATTCCTCGAGCCCACAGGGAGGAACCTGGTGAGCCCATTGGTGTTTGGAGGAAATTGGAGTCACTTGTGGCAATGTGGCATCTTAACACACTGCCCATGACATCCCATAAAGGACATGGACCCTGTCAAGAGACTCATGAAAATTTAGGAATTTGAATTGTTATAGAACCATAGAATCACTAAAGTTGGAAAATATCTTTGGGATAACTGAGTCCAGTGGGCTGGTGCTGTAGGAGACATAACTGGCATATTAAACTGCAACAGTGTGAAAGGGCTTTGACAGCCCAGGAGGAAATAAGGTGGAAATGTAGCATAGCTGAACTGAGAAAGGGGGGAAAATCAGATGAAGTTGAGGTAAAAATTAAGTGGTATTTCCAAAACAAAACTTTCTCCAGTTTCAGAAATAATCCAAACACATGAATGACCAAAGTTTCTCGGTGGAAAAATAAAGTAAAAAGAGAACTGATGGGATTTATTATTATCAAAAACAACTGCAAGCCCTCTTATTTTTATATACATGAGATAATGGCAAATATGCAGAATATCTGCATATCCGCAGGGAGTGGGAAGAAATATCACCAAGAAACCATGTTCAAAGAGGGATTTTTCAGGGAAAAATAATCTTGTCCATGTGCTGAAGACTTCCCTCTTACCTCCTTTTCTATGCATAATATACCAAGGCATAATAAATCAGCCCTAGAGAATTTTGTTGGGATGATTTCAGAAGTAGCCACCTACAACTGGACACTTAACCTTTTGCTGAACTCCTACAGGCACCTGGGCTACAGCCACATCCTCTCTTTGGTGACCCTGCTGAGCAGCCAGCCACCTCTCAGCTCAGCTGCTCCTCGTTGTGGGGACTGATGTCCTTCCCTGCCATGAGGTGATGCTCAGTGGTTGGAGCCCTGCAGATTATTCGGGTAGCACTTCCCCATCCACCCCAGCAAGTCTGGACCCAGCTCCTTCGACACAGCAGAGCAGAAGGCACTGCTTTAAGCAGAAAAATCAGTGCTGTGGATGGCAACCCCTGCTGACACCAAAAGTGTGGCATTGTGGAACATCTCACCACCTACTTTTCATTACCAGCCCAGAGACTTGCCCAGTTGTCTTCTGAGTACTTCTCCAGTGAGGCTTGGTGACTCCTGTGACACAATCCTGGTTTGTGGAAGAGCAAAGGAGACTCGGGGTGCTCCTGTTGCTTCCTACATGCTCTCATCAAGAACTCCCCTTTTAAGGAATGAATCTGAACTACAATTTAGGATCTATCTCAAAAATTAGGCCTACATCCTTAACATTCTTCTGTCATTGCAGGGAAAAAAAACCAAACAGATAGAAGAACTCAGTAGGACCTTTTTTTTTTCTACAAGGAGGATGAAAGGGAAAGAGTCAGAGCAGTAAAAGGCATCTTCTAGCTGGTTGAAAGAGGCAGCATGCAATTTGTAAAAGTTACTGAAAAATTGCAAAACTATTATGTAGTACAAAAAGCATTCACATGTTAAATTTACCTCACATGCTACATTTACCTCGCTTGCTAAGGACAAAGGCTTGCACGAAGCAGAAGAAACAAGCCCTAGCAAAAGATCACATTTTGCCCTTGGCTCAACATTTTGTTGCACTGAAGGCCAAACTCTAGCTTGAATTCAGCTCCCAAGTCCAGAACAGGCCAATGAAGTTTGTAGCTGGAAACATTTTGCCATTTCAGCACACTGAGTGTTCCTGCAGCTACTGGCTGCATGGAGAGGAACAGGAGGGAGAGGAGCAAAGATGTATAATGGGAATATCCAGAAATCCTGGAATCAGGGGCAATAAAATCAGGTAAAATTTTTCTTATACCATAGTACAAGAGAAAAAAAAAATAAAGGGGATGACTGAGGAGCTCAGAGAAAGGAATAATTTGAGTGGCTTAGATTAAATCAGAATGGCTGGGGTGGCATTCAGGTATTCAGACAGATTAAAAAGCTAAAAAAAATCCTGTTTTAGAAAAAAAGGAAAGGAAAGAACATGCAAAATGGGAAAGAATGGGCACATTTCTCTGTTATTTAAGTACTTACATCTCCCTTCAGCCTATTCCTAGCATAATGTCAAAGAAAAATATCTCTGTCACCAATTGTACAGGCAGCAGTGGCAACATTCCCCTTCCTCCCCCTGATCCTCCAATTCCCAGTCACTGGCAAATTCTGATCTGTATTTTGTGCAGCAGTTGGGGTGTTCTCTTTTGCAGTTTCCTACGAATGTAAAGATCCCCTGAAAATTCACACCAATGCACATTTGTATTACCTAACTATTGATTTATTCTAACTGCCACAATGTTAATTTGTATTTTGAAATGGAGAGTTTCCCAGTTCCTTTCTGTTTGTCAAAAACAAAGGTTTTTTCTCTTTTTGTTTTATTTTTACATCCAAAAATCCAACCATCTCTTTTCTCTTAACTGCTGCATCTTTTTGTGTTCTCTTCACATCCTATTTTCCTATCAAAAGCTTTGGTTGTTCCTGTGTTTGAATTAATTCTGAAAACAGAGGAAGTTTTTGTTTGCAAACACCACTTCATATTTTACCTTCCCTTCACCTGTTTGTCCCTCTTTCCTTGTTCAACTATTCCACACTCCAACTTACTGCCTCCCCTCAAAGAGCAAAGTAGGGAATGTTGTTTATAATAAGCTAAATCATGAACCTGACCTCCAAAGACATGTTCCTGTCCCCTCTCTGACTTTTAGAGGTTTGCCAGGGGTGAGAAAAGTTGGTCACCTGGGAACTTGTGTTCTGAAATCATTTAGTAATCACAGGAATGCAGCCGAGGGAAAGAAAATTAGAACTAAAGCTGACTGACTATTCAATTATTTATCCTATTCATAAAGAATTTAGCCTCTGTTTTGTTTAGCAAATAGTTTGGAAACTTGTCCATTCCTCCCCAGTGAAGTGTTTGGTATTTGAAAGGTCTGGAAAGCATTTTTCAGCTTGAATGTTTGTCTATGCTTCCTTCCCTTACCCTTTGCTTTTGGTAGCACGGTGTGTATACACTTGGTTCAAGCAACAATCAAGACACCATGGCTGGAAAATTTTAAATGGAATTGCATCACTGGCTGTGAAGACAATACACCAAAAATTTTTTCAAGATCACTTTTGCGAATTGCCAGCCATGGTGAAAAATACCAGCTGACTGAATTCACCCACATCTTACTCAGGTAGATAAATTCAGAGTGACAGCTCAGGACCACACAACATCCAGATGTGTCTTGAAAACCTCCTGAGACAGGAGGGAAAATTTTATAGTTGTTTCTCACAGCTGCCTTGGGTCCCTGCTCCTCTGCCAGACTCACTACACTGTAGTTCCTTCTATCTTTTTTTGAATCAGATTCTTCCCCTTTTCAGATTACAACCATTGCTGCTTGGCACAAACCAAACCAAACAAGGTTTTCCTAGCATTAGGTATGACAGAGCCACAGGGTGGGCCAGGCTGGATGGGACCAGAGTGGTCACCTGATCCCACCTCCCTGCCCCAGCAGGGCAATCCCAGAGCACGGGGCACAGGATTGTGTCCTGGTGCTTCAGGAATATCCCCAGTGAGGGAAACTCCTCAGCCTCTCTGGGCAACCCCATCCTGGACCCTGATCTCATCTCCACGTGTCCTTTAAAGAATTGGGCCTCTTAAAAAATCTGGTTTGTGTTTTCGCTCTTTGCAATTTAAGACACTGGGTCAGTTAAGCCTGACTTAAAACTATTTAGATATGAGATGCATACTAACTCCCCTCCATTCTGGCAGTTTTAAGAATTAATTTTACAAAAAACTAATAAGGAGGAAGACCTCACATATTGGTCAGTTGTTCCAAAATATTTCTCATTACTTGATTTCCTGACCCCAAGACAGAACCCTTGCTGTGACTTCTCCCCAGAAGTGTGCACACACACACTATAAATCCACACATCCACAAGCTTTTCCACAGAGACAATAATAAATAAGTAGCAGAAAGGAAGAGCAAGTAAATCACCAGTGTGATACAATTAACCTCTTTATGTGAGTAGAGATAATCAACTCCATAAATTAATTTAAGGAATTATTGACCAGTCAATAGCTCTATAAAAAGGGACTTAATTTGTCTGAGAATGTATCAGCAGAGCTCTGCTGCTCCAAAACAAGGAAGCAAAACAGTGGATGACACAAACCAAACTGGCCACACCAAAGCAGAGAAAACTATGCCTTGAACTCCTTGAAGGAGTTCAGAGAAAAATAAAACCCCAGTACTCACTACATAAAAATTGAAAAAAATCAGAGTCACTTAGACTACAGAACAGAATAACAGTCTTAAAACATAGGAAAATTGCTCCAGAGTTTGTAGAGTGAACAATTATCTTAAACTGCATCATGATGTTGATTTTTTTTTCCTCTTGAACTCAGATAATTAGCTTTTATCCTGGAACATGAGAGGCATCTTATCATGGCTTTGCCCTCCTTGTTAATGATCTTTAGCTAATTAGAAGTTGGGAAAGTAGAAGCTGACAATGTACTCAGAGACCAATTGACACAGAAGTCATCTGCATGAGTGAGAAAATAAGCCCAGGCTGGTCATAGCCTGTAAATCATCCCCTTGCTGCAGTGCTCCAGCAGCAATGAAGATAAACAATTACACTTTGCAAAACAAGAGCTACTTTGCTCCTCCATTTGTCAGGGTGCTCTATTTTATATGCCTCATATTAAAACTTAAAGCTCAGCTTACCTCAGTGCAGAGTGAACCCTCATTGCTGCTCCCAGCATCTGTGCAGAGCCATGTCTCTGTTTGGATGCATGCTCCAAAGAGCTGTCTTAAAGCCATAAATATATTTTTTCCCACTATTGAGTATACTGTTTTCTCCAGAAAAATGTCTTATATCTAGGCTTTTGTCAGTAGTTCCAATTAAAACCAATTCTCAACATTTATCTCTTGAATCTATTTTCATTTTGTTGCTCTCATTCTTGGCCACTTTTATTCTTCCTGTATTTTAAAATACTAACAAACAACCTAGTGACAAGGCATTCTAATAATATCATACTGTATGTCCAGAGCAAGATAAAAGTTATGAGGAAAATGGAATGACAATAGATATTCTCAGCCAACTAATTCACTTAAAAAGCAAAATGTGGACATCTTTTATAGCAAACGATAGTGATAAAGATCCTTCTGGACTGTAGTCTCTAAAAGCTGATTTCCACAAATGCTGTTTCCATAAGTGCTGTCATAAAGTTATACCCAAAAGTCAAATTCAGCTGCTGCACACTCTGCAGCTCATTTAACAGTACACAGGGAAACTAATCACTAATTTGTCAGAACACAGCAAAACACTGGTGCAGAAAGTGGCTTCACACAATCTGCCTTAAGGCAGATTTAAAATCAGGAAGTCATATAAGTGGGTAAGTAAACCATGAACTCGGGTAGCATGGAAAACAGGGCTCCTCTCTCCTGGTGAAAGGAAGGAAACTCCCAGTCCTGGAGCTTTCCCCTTCCCACTTGGACACTGAGCATCAAGGCACTCTCAGAAAATTTCTGAACTCTGGGGAATGGAATAGCAACAAAATCCTGTATCCTCTGCTCTTCCTTCCAGCACTATGGTCAAAAAAACACACACACAAAAAACAAGAAACACGAAAAGAAAAAAAAACCATGCCCCTACACCCAAATTACCAGTTTTTCACCGAAGGGCCTGCTA
>VZSJ01002791.1:299166-367155 GCA_013398405.1 Pheucticus melanocephalus
CTTTCACCCCTGAGGCAACACTGAGGTAAACAAAAGATACAGGAAGGTGGCAATTACTGTCGACTATGTGTCATAATTATTCCCAGGCATTTTGTGTCCCTTGGTGGAAGTGGTGACTGTTTATTTTAACAGTGCTGCTGTCAAGTTGCTGACCTTCCCCATTCTCCCCGTTCTGGAAATGCAAACTGGAGAATCCCCTGGTGAGACTGGGCAGCCTGAGCTTCATCTTGTGCTTGTGTTCAGCACCAGAAACACAGAACCTGTAATTTCAAACACCAATCAAAGCAAACAGTGGAAAAGGAGAGAAAATGTATTTTAAATGGTGGATACCAATTCCTGTTGCCTGTTTTGTTTCAAGCCTATCAGACTTTATTCTGTCTCACTAGGGGATTGTACATATATTTAAGAAATGGCTATGTCAGAACTGTTTATGGTTAAAGAACAGCATAAAAAGATGTCATGCCCTATACATTATGATGGATAAAAATGAACTAAGTAGTTGTGGCATCAAATGTAAATTTTTAAGGCTATCTCAATTTCTCCTAATCCAAATTAATTTGTAAATCTTATAAAACAAAATTGTACCTCAGCTAAATTTCTAAGCAAACAGTTCCTTTTCCCTTGGCTTGGTAAAGCTGAGACTCAGCCAGCTTTACTCAGTAAAACTGCAGCATCTTTGAGTGGTGCATGTTGTAGTCAGTGGGACCTGAAACAACAATAATGTGTATTCCCAAGCATGGGCAACAGTGGTTTAATGCTTTGAATAAAGCACAGTAAAAACATTAATCAGAGATCTGTAAAACTTTCATGTCACATGATCACAATTGATCAAAATTTTTGCAGCCTGGTGTAGTCCTGGGAAGATTTTACAGGCTCTTGCACATAAAAATCTTTTTCAAGCCTGTTCTGAAACCATCACTAGAGCAGAGGCTTGTGCTGGAGAGCTGGGTAGGAAGGGGCATCTCAGATGCCAGCATTTCTTAGTAAAGCTGGCCTAAGTCCATTAATAAAGCACTTTCTGCATGGCAGGAGGCACATAAAACTCTAGTACCTTCCTTACTCTGGGAAACAACTCCTGATGAGGAAGAAGAAGAGCAATTACACCTTCAAGAAGTCCCTGTTAACATTGACATGATATAAGCTGCCTTATTTTCTCCAAAGAAGTTGTAAATAGCCAAGAAAAAACAGATAGAAAAATTAAAATCTTCCCTTGGAATATGCCCTAAAGGTGAGAAATACCATGTTATTTATTTGCTTGAAGTCACTTACAGTGCAAATTCATTAGTCTGAAATTCTCAGGACACAATGAGAGATTCAATCAAGAGCAATTTGCTTTCTTTTCTGTAAACTATCTGGTTTTTGAGTTAACATGTCATTTATGAGCATACTTTATGCAGAGGGCCACAAATTAAGGAACTTGTTCAGCTATGTCATTCTAATAAATTTAAAAATAAAATGGTCCTCATTTTCGTGGAGTCTGTATTCAGCTCAGTTCAAGCTAATAGAAACTACACTATCTCTGATATTTGACTTTCTAATTGCTCTACTAAAAACTGGATTAATATTGATCTCATAAATGATAGTCTGCCAAAGGCATGACAGCCTTTCTGTCAATCTTTAAAAGAGAAGACAACATAAGGCCTCTCCAGAAAAAAAAAAAATTATAGATTCTGAATGAGAGGAAAAAAATCTATATTTAGAATTACTGAAAAACTCAAAATTATTCTACCAGCTTTTTAGCTAAGAATACTTTCATTGCTTGTGAAACTGGAAAGAATATTTCTAAAATACAAAGTTAAGATCATCTGCATGCTTCCTATAGTCAAATTTTTTGAGAGATGAAAGTAATACCTTTTTCATCATTTTTATTTTGCATAGCACAGGTGAAAAGACTTTAAATCTGAGCCACTAGTTCTTGCCATTGCCATGGGCTCTCAAGGGAGGCGGCACACAGTTAGATACAAAAAAAAAAAAAAAAAAGAAAAAGAGAGAGAAGTGGGGTAAAAAGCCCTGCTGTGATTGACTGCAGCGATTTACTTCATCTCTCTCCACATATATCTCCTGTGATCTTGATTCACCACTCACCAGTTGCTTTATTGTGATGATTACAGTCATGCCTATCAAAGCCAGAATTTGGTTTTAACTAGAGCTAAATCACTGATTCAGTGATCCAGGGAAGAACCTATTGAAAAAAAAAAAGGTTTTTCTTCCAGGTCATGCCGTGAAGGATTGCAGACAGGCAAGGCCATCTGAAAAGTGTTAAAACTGCTTACAACAATGTATTGATGGCATGCCAGTCAGCAATGGTCCCTGAAAGGAAGGAATTAGTACCTGGGCTTCAAATTCAATCTTTGTGTAATTATTTCACAGTTGCTTAGGTAGCAATTCTGCCAGGTGTGTTATCCTGAATGTAGCTTGCTGTTAATGCTTCAGGGAACCCAAATTTCATGCTCATTCACCCAGTAATTTTTTCAGTGGGCTGGCATAGGTCTGTCTCCTTCAAGGAATGCCCTAAATCCAGGCCTTGCTGAGGCTGGGAGGGTAAGAGGCTTATCCCAGATACTGGGCAGAGGTGACCTGGCCACACAACAACCTGAGGAATTTGGCAAAGCCCCAGCTCACCAAACTCCTCTGCACTGAAATTTTGTGAGTAATTTTCAGCAAAACTACCCTGTATCCCATTTTATGGTTTGTTTCATACACCTCCCCCAGCCTGAAGACAATCTCTTCTGTAAAATACATCCTTTATATGTGAGAGAGGTTTTTAATTACTGGTGTAACATTATCACATTCATTCATGCACCCTATGTTAGTAAAGCTCCCAGTTTTCCAAGAAAATACTTGCCTTTTTCCCCTCCTGTTGTTTTTCAAAATATTGTTGAATGGGGAAAGGTGGAAGAAAGACATGAAAAATTCTGCAGGTTTTGATGGATCTTTTTTCCTTTTCTGCAAGGGAGCCTCTTCCATTTCTTTGGATAAATCATCAACCAGCTACTAAGTCTGTGAGGTTTTAACCCTGAACTGAATAAGTAACCCAGGAAATAATGAGGTTGTTTAATTAGATGATGGATGTATAGTCCCTCTTCTTTAATTTCTAGATTTTTCATTTTCTTTACATTTTCTAGCTGTCCAACAGGACACAGTTAGTGGTGAATGTAAAGCATAGGTGCCATTCGACCTGCTATTAGGCAAATGTAATACTCAATATTAAAATTACGTACATTATATAGACAAGTACATATTAAGCTTCCCAACAATTAGTATTTTTCTCTCAGAGAGAAATCTGTCTTTTAAAGACCCTTATATAACAAAATATGGTTTAACTGCTCAATATTATTTCTAGCAGAAGAGTGATTCTCAAATGTTTGCAGATTACTTGGTTATGAAACAGAAATTTTTCTTTGCTGTCCAAATTTTAATCTTGGGGAAGTGTGTACAGTAGTCTTAAGGGTTGTGTCTCTGTGGTTTTCTCCAAGAGCACAAAAGAAAATAAATAGTTATTAGAATGGTTATTTATAAAGAAAGTGAAAACTATTTCTGACAAAATAATCTGTATTGTATTCTAGCTGATAGGACTGTTAACTGTACCACAAGAAGAACTGAGAACAAAATCCCATCACAAAAACAGATTTATGTAATTATTCAGAAAAAAAAAATTATGCCTTTGCAATGCTATGGTTGTTTTTAATCTAAAGCTACTTTAGAGTTTCATTCAACTTGTGTAAGCTTGATTTAGGAGTGCAGCTTTAGGTCAAAGAAGACTAACAGTATCCAAGCAACAAGTGATTAAATAAATTATACTTTTCAAGCTGTCTTGCAGAAGAAAAAGGTTTACCTAGCAAAAGTGAAAAAAAGGGAGGGGAGAACACAACAGCTCAACCCAATGTCTTTCTGAAGAAACTTTGAAACCTGAAAGCACAGCCTGTCAGCTATGAACCACAATTTTTCTGTGAGGGAGATTATTTGCACAGACCTTATGTAACATGACTCTTCTTCTTCTTAGACCTCATTCTACTGAATGTTTTGCCATGGGGGAGAGAAACAGAAAGAAATCGTCAGTTATGGATTACTTTGATCTCTCTGGAGCGACCCTCCATTACAATCCTAGGGAAAAGGATGAAGTTAATGTATTTTTGTGACTCAGGACACCATAAAATTAGAGTTGCACAATCGTCAAAGCTGTAGCTGAACCGCATGTATTTAATGTCACAGATTCCTGTCATTGTTTCTTGGTGGTGATTTGAGTTGGTTTGGGGGTGTTTTGCTTGTTTTTTCTTTTGTTTTTCACACATATTTTCCAAATGTTTTTATGGTCCAAAACACCAAGTTTCCCAAAGTATTCAGAGCAAGTAAAGAGTAAATCAGGAGATCTTAAAGTACTGCACAGAATCATCTGGAGGGAAAAGGGTACAGAGTTCTCATTATTATTCAAATTCTAATATAACTGGCAGAAGTTGTCATTACATCATCATCTTCTTATCCGCCTGTGGCATACTATAGCAATGCATCTGCTCAGTATACCAACCTGTTTTTTAACATTCTGCACATCCAAAATACATTAAACCAACACACGATTTAATTTATCATCATTGAACATATTTTCAACTTACTTTTTGTCTCACCTGAATGCTGTAAGAGAGAGGACTCCTAAATCTCAGAAATGCCTTTCTACAGGAACTTCCTTTTTTCTGACTAACAACTTCATTCCTGTTTGAAATGAAAATATTTTTTTTTAATTTCCAGTGACATGAAAATTCCACAGTTAATTTCTGATGGAAATACCAGCACAAAACACTTCAATTTCTGCAGCCATATACTTAGATTCTAGAGCATAAAAAGGTTGGGAATCCTTCATAAGGTAAGAAAATTGTTTACACTGAATCAAGCAATAAACAAATATATAGGGGGGAAAGAACCATAAGAGGGAGAAATTACCAGTTACTTCAGTTCTGTGTCTTTTGAGTTACAGCTGAGCACCCCAACCTCTGAATTAAGTGCTACTGGAAGAAAAAGACGATTCATAAACACAGATTATCCCTACCCCATATTCCAGCATTTTTGTGGGGTTTTTTTGTGGGTTTTGTTTTTGGCTTTTGGGTTTTTTTTGTTTGTTTGTTTTTTGGTTTTTGGGTTTTTTTCGTTTTTTTTTTTGTATTTTGTTTGGTTTGGGGTTTTTTTGGTTGGTTTTTCGGGGTTTTTTTTGGGGGGGTGTTTGGTTTTGTTTGTTTGTTTGTTGTCTGGTTTTTTGTTGTTGTTTTTGTTTTTTAGAACACAGATCTCTTTCATGCACACCCACAGAACTGAAACAGGCCAGCCCTGCTTTTGCACAGCTGGTCTGCTGAGTGTTGCCAGCTCCACACAGACAGTTTTCACTTCTCATTCAGCCAGTTTACTGGAGTTGAAGGCACTTCACAAGATAATTTTGGACACTCCTCTCTTCTTGGCAAATCTACAGGGGGAAAAAAGAGTGCTTGGTTGAATGGGCATGACAGAAGTTTAAGAAGCTGCCTGCCTGGAGCTTAGAAACAGCACCTGTTTGCAATAAAAAGAAAGTGCAAAGCAAAACCAGATCATGATGTCTATAACATCATGCAGAACCTGGGAATTAAGCTCAAGGAAAAAAAGCCATACACTTGATCCCTGAAGTAATCAAGGAAGAAGGACAAAGGCAAATGAGTGTGAGAAGCAAAGAACATTTTCCTTTGAGACCAGCCAGGTGCTCAGAAAATACCTGCATTAGGCATCACTGCCTGTTCTTTCAGCACAGTAACATCTAAGGGTGCCTGTGCTAATGCCTAGGGAGAAATCCTTCCTCATGCCCTCTTGCAGTGCTGAGATCTTAAACCCCCTGCGACTCGCAGGAGAACAAGGGAACTGCTGCACTTTTATCATTCAACTTGTGCGCTCCAGTAGGGATCCTTTGCTGGTTTGACACCAGTTATCTCTGTGACTGGACACTGATACTCTCATCTGAACCAGACAGTACAGAAAACTCTGACGGTTTTGTAGCACAATGTGATTTATTGTGATTTTTTTTATTCTCCACACCACCCCCCCCCCCCCCCCCCCCCTCAGTAAATAAATCCACTCCTGGTTATTTTCCTCATGTTATACATGCAGGGGCTACAGTCTTGGCTAAAAAATGTAAATTAATATTATTATTTTCTTCAATCAGAATAAGATGTCTTACAGATAAAATGAACTTCTGAGGGTGACTGCTAGTTACCCTATTTATTGGAATGTAATTAAACTTTACACAGCATTGCAGTAAAAACTGGCATTTTGTCTCGTGTCATGGCGCCAACTCAAAGTGTATTGGGAAATAGCTTAAGAGAAATCAGATTCTTCTAATCAGCATGATTTTATCCTTCTGTAATAGGTAAGAGGAGTACTCGGAATGTAAAAATACTCTCTTTAATAACATGTAGGTATTTGCAATCTTTGGATATTGTAGGTATTCCCTCATCTGAAATTTACAGCTTGGTATCACAATATTCTACATAATTGGGCAAAGTGTAACCATCTTCCCACTATCATAAAAATCCCTCAAGGTCAAATTTTAACTGACACCCTCACTTTTCAAGGGCTCATATGAATAAGAGCTCTTCATTTCAGAGAGCACATATTATGGGGCCAGGGAGAATTTCGTGCACCTCTCCACCAATCTTCCACATAATTTTTGAGCAGTATTTCTTGTCTGTGAACCCTCCCAGCTGACAAATAACACTTTAATCCCTACTGCCAATATTCTGCAGCTCCCAAACATGGAATAAAGTATTACCACTCCCCTCTTAAAGGAAAGAAGATTTTTAGGTTTTTGCCTCCCATTTTTGTCCTCTTTCCTGCAAATCTCTGGACAAAGTTATTTTCAGTAGCTTCTCATTTTTTGTGTATGTGACATTAATCAGTTTCTTTAAGGAAATTGCAACTTAGTTGTCACGGGACAGCAAATGTTACATACTAGGCAAGTATTTATCCAAGAGATTTTGCCTGCGAGCAGAGGGACATCAAATTTTAGTGAGAGCTGTGTATTCTACTCCCTTGAAAATTCAGTACTATATACAACTTAAGGACAATGAAAACTTCACATCAAAATGGATGTGGAATTCTGTCAAAGAGCCAGCTGCCTTCAAGAGACGGAATTCCTGGCTGCACACAGACAAACTTCATGATTCCAGTAAAGCTTAAATTATGCAAAGCAGGCCAGGCTTGCACAGTTTCAAAGGAAATTTAAGCAGAGCCTAAAAGTCGTCTGCTCAAATTTTTTGCAACAGAAATGGTAATTTTAATAACTGATATTTCCCTGTATTAGGCAAAATCTCTGCATATGCAATGTTCTGTAACAGAAGAAAATGCCCCAAGGAGGAGACTAACTAAAGTTATTGTTAGAGGTAGGGGAGTAAAATGGACAAAAGGTTTCTTCTGCGCTCCGCATCACCCAAAAGGTATGTTTGCTTCTCTTGTTCTTTGAAACCACTGCTGTGATAAGGGTACAGAACTCTGGCAGGGAAAGAACCCAACAGCCCTCTGTTCCAGCTGGTCCTCAGAGATCAGAGGGGCTGGAGCAGCTGGGCTTCCTTTCTCTTTTCAGCCAATTTGGCACCGTCAGCCTGGTCACGTTCGGCGGGAACTTTTGTGATCGCAGACTCAGAAATGGGGCAGTTCACCATCTCCTGAGGCCATGGCTGAGTTCATGAACAACCTGCACAACCCAGAATCATGAACTTCCATGTGAATTCACCAGAGTTTCACAAAAAATTCATGGATCAGTTCATTGAAACAACAGAGGGCTGATTCAGAACTATCAGTGAGAGGAGCACTTGCTACAGAGTATCAGGGTGCAGAAATGGAGATCGGTTAGAGGTATATAGATGATATAATATATATATATCATATTTCATACACATATATTTATCTGTCTGTGTATATAAATGTAATATATATACACATATACATATATATATGTATATATATATAATCTATCTATAGATACACATATTAAAAAAATACATATATATAACATATAATCTATCTATAGACACACATATAAAACATTCCCACATCTGCCCCAACACAGCTAGAAGCGCAGAACTTACCCAAAAGTGGCCCCTCAGGAAAAACGGAGAAGAGGCAGAACCTGTGGACCCACCGCAAGCAAGCAGAGACGTTTCCCCCCCCTCCCTCTGTGCCACCAAAACTGCCCTTCTTTTATACTATATTTTCTGCCCTTCCCAAAGGGGTGGAACAGTCACTTGTTATAGGGTGGGATGTTGCTGACCATGGTCATATGTGTAAGGCATGTTTTCTTATTTTCTTCATTTTCATTCTTAGGGGGGTGAAAACTAATATGTAAATAAGAGCCTCGGTTGGTTTTGGTCAGAATTTATAGTTGATAGAAAAGGTAAAATAAACACTTGGGTCCTCCTCCATCCTCTGAGGCAGCATTAGAGGCTCTCTGACCTTCAACAGAGAGATTTTCATTATCTCCTTAACAAACCAGATTTATAACAAGGCTTGTTTCTCACAGGGAAGGGGGAGTGAGGCCAGTGGCTGGTGCAGAGATACAGATGTTGTCCTGCCTCACTGAAACAACATCAGCTCAGAGGACTTGCTTCACTCCAGATATGTTTCAGTCTTCAGGCCTAAGCCAGGTGCAAGATAAGCACAGGGCCCAGCTCATGTTATTCTTCATCAATTCTTCACCAACTTAAAGCAACTCTGGGGCAAATCCAAAAATTAACCACAATCTGCCAGCTATTATGAAGCACAGACATTCAAGATTACTTGATTAAGTAAATTTTTTACTTAATTACTTGATTATATTCAAGCCTACTTAAAAACATTTACCCTTAAAATAAGTCTTTCTCAAAGTACGGGTAAACTTATACAACATTTGCCCCAAAGAAGGACAATTTGCACAGTATAAAACAGTTTTATGGTTTTAGACTAAAGATACCAAAAGAGTCTCCAAGCATTAAAAGAAACCAGTCACTTGAAATAAAAACCTACACTGCTACAGGAACTGTAGAAAAGTAAAAAAAATTAACAGTTCTACAGGAAAGTTATCGAACTTATATTACTAAAATAATGTAGGAACATGTTAAACTAACAGATTTTAAAGCACACTTATTTTTGTTCATGCCTCAGAAAAGGCAGACAGCTTAGATCAATGTGAGACAGATAATGTGTGGATAGGTAGCAGTCGCTGTTTTCAAGGATTCAACAAAAAACAGGATTATAATCCTTCTAGCTATGCAAACTATAGTATCTTGGTAGATTGTCAAAACACAAGACATCCAAATACTCAGACTAGAAAGAGAGTCACACTTCCAATTTTCCTTTTAAAAGGGTTTTCAAACATGTAACTTTGATTAGAAATATGCAGGACATGAATAAAGGAGGTGCAAAGTATCCCCTACTGAGACTTAAAAGGAAAGCACCTTTTACACCACTCTCATCACTAAATTCCTGTGAAAAAAGAATACCCAGTTAGAGGAAAACAGAATGCTCCTGGATGAAATGGGACACAAAAAGAGATTTTAGGAACTGAAATTGGTACCTGGGTGGTGTCAGGGAGGCCTGTTCACTTGACATTCTACAGACCCCTGCGAGGAGACTGGCACCCCACCCACTGCCTGTGCAAGCTCAGCACAGGAGGAATCAGAAAAAAATAGATACTTATGCAGAAAAGACTTGGGGCTACACAGAAACATAGTTATGACAACAAGGACCTATATCCTTTTCAAGGAGGTGACCTGCATGCAAATGTAATTCTTAGTCCTAGGAAAGATACTGGTGTGGAAATGCAGCTGACTTTCGGCAGCCTCCCTTGTAACCCATCCAAAAAGAAAGACAGAGGTCCCAAAAATGCTGCAGTTTGCAAATGTTCTACAAGGGGTAGTGAGAACGTGCCTGGCTCGTCTAATGAGGGGAGCAGGGGGGGACCAGAGGACACCCCTCGTGGGACACTGCAGAGCCCTCACAGAGGGGCGCGTCTGTGGCCTTGCTCCTCAGGAAGCAAACATCACTGTTTGCTCCTAAAGCAGCTCATATCCTCCTCTTTTCCTACAAACAGGGAGGACTGAGGAAGTCAAGGACTGATTATCTGCAGGCACACCAGCTGCAGAAAACAATCCCTATCTGCTCTCAGCTGTTTACAGCTCCCCATGAAGATGCAGCAGGACATGGGCCCACGCAGGTCTTGTTTTCTAGACAAACAAGAGTAGCATGGTACTCCTTTCCTAATCCCGTGGAGAGGGAAAAATAACACATATTTTTTCCCACGAAACAGCTCAAACTCTTGAATTTTGTTACCTGATGAAAGCTGCCTTTCAAACATATGCTGTTCAAACTTTTCCAGAGAATCGTAAGAGAGAAAAAGAGAAAAAGAAGGAAAACGGAAAAGAGACAAAAGCCACAACAATAAAATAAAATAAAATAAAATAAAATAAAATAAAATAAAATAAAATAAAGTAAAATAAAATAAAATAAAATAAAATAAAATAAAAATTTTTAAAGACTACTCCTTATACTGGAATAAAAGGGGACAACCAAAAAACTTGAGAATCACAGAAGTTCAATAAAAAATTTTAAAAATGACAAAAAAAAAATTTTCCTATCTAAAAGCTTGTGCTTACATCCTGAACAAGTCATAGTTTTAATTCAAATTCCTGAGAGTCCACCTAAGTATTTGCTTTTTTAACCAAATGCTTCTAACTGCCTAGTAAGTGAGGAATGCCTGTCTCCTAACTAGTGTTGTGCATAAATAACTGCAAGACAATCAAACTTGGGTGAAAAAAGGTTTTGTGTGTTTCTTTTTAATAATTTGACAAAAAGTATTCTAATTCTTGCATTTAGAATATACCCATTTCTGCTTTCATCAGTGTTATTCCATCACAGATGTGAACAGAAATACAGAAAATTCCATTTTTAGATTTTAAGAAAAAAAAGAGAAAACTACATTTTTATTACAGGGAGGGTGGACACACAGTGAAACAGGGTTTGTAGAGTTTCCATCATTGGAGATGTTCAAAACCCAGCCAGACATGACTAGGAAATCTGCTCCTCCTCTCTCTGGTTTGTAGGGTTGAGCAGATGATCTGCAGTGCTGCCTTCCCACCTCAGTTACTCTATGATAAAGGAAAAGGAAAGAATGTACCACAAAGGGGAGATTCTGAAATAGATGCAGCTGCTCACAAATAAATCCCCTTTTTTCAGAAGGAGAGAAGAACAGTGGTGAAACACAGTGTATTTTGCAACCATCTGGTACTTTCTGAGGCTTTTATGTATTCTGCCTGTCCTGATTGCAATTCCCTGTAAAGAGTCCAATAGTGCGAGGTATGAGATGAGCAGACCTGCATTACACAGGGTAGGCTATGTGAAGGCAAGTCAAGAATACAGAAAAAGACTAAAAGAAAAAGAAAACAAAGTGTTTGTACAAATAGTAAGTTTTCCTAGTGGTAAATGTACATAATTGTGGTCAAAGTTCTTTCTCACTGTCATGTTTCAGGTATGTTTGTGCACACTAAGGTGTGATAACCTTTTGTTTGCTGGTTTTCAGCTCAGCTTGTATGCAACAAGAATTTAAGTAATTGCCACAGGAAAAGAATTCTTCTAAATTGACAAAAAACTGTTTAGTCTGAGCTGGCAAAAATTTTAGCCCAATAACTTCGTGGAAGTAAAGCACTTTCATTCTTGCTTACTGAGTGTTCCCCATAGTTTTTTTGCGCTTCTGTGAAGTTTTTGTGTGCTTTTGAGAAAGTGGCACCTTCTAAACTGACCTCCCACGTCACAGGGACCACTTCCCAGATCCACCTTTCTGGCAAACAACTTCTCTCATGGCGAAGACACTTAAGAGACTAAACATAAGGTGACTCCTATTAGTCATGGCCACAAGTACAGCTGATATAGGTGACAGGATGACACCTGGGATGGGGATGGCCAGAAACCACTCCACCCTCCCTCCTCCTCCTATTTTCTGAACATCAGCTGTGTTACTCAAGTGCTTCAGTCTTGAATCACCATCTGTTAACGGCATCCACACGAATGCCTCTGGGAAATTCATAGTGTTAGACTCAGTTACCCTGGAAATGTCCTTCAGTTTCACAGTAAATGAGGAGCAGTAACAGCTAAGCTATAGTACTGGAAAGTTTAAAACCCAAAACTGAAGCGGTCTGCGGCTGTTGGTGTAACGTCCCGGCAAGCTGGCCAGCACCGCTTGCAGTCGAGGGGGCCCTCTCCCGACCCTGCTGTCGGGCACAGCGCCAAAGGCCAGCACCCCACTTGGAAGCGGCAGTGCTGCCTTGGTAGGAGACGTGGCCGCCTAAAAGCTTCTTTCCGCAGGAAGAAGGAGAACGCTCTTTGGTCTGGGCAAGTCTGATTTATTTAGGGTAAGGGAGAACAAGAACCGAAGGGAGCCAAGAATTGAAGATAGAGAGGATGGGGGTTACATGAACTTTATAAAGGGAGTGGGCAGTAGGGGGTGGAAACAAAGGGGAAGCCAATGGGAGTCCAGGGGGGAGTGGGGTACATGAGATTGACACACAGGCAGGGCCAATGGAAACAACCTAAGGGAGGGGCCCCAGCCTCTGAACCAATCACTCCAAGCCCCTGGTAGAAGGTTCTGGAGGGAAGGGTGGTGGCAAGGAGTGACTGGCAGGGAGCTGGGGAGGGATCGAGGGAAGGATACATAAGGTTGCCAGGGTAACCGGGGAGGGGAATAGGTTGATACAATGGTAACTATAGGAACCGGGGTGACGGGCACTTAACAGGGAGGGAGGGAGAACCTGGGCAGAACCATTTGCAACTTAGGGGAAAGAGAATAAACCAACTCAAGAGGGGGAACAGAACAGCTTAACAAACACAACCCAACGCAAAACAGTGCAGGACTTCTGCAGTCCAGCAGAAGGAATATTTATGCTTTGCAAACATCTGTCTTTTTCTGTAGTTTGTCTTTAATGGCCTCTCAGAAAGACTAAGTTCTCTCACTATTCAGAAAATCATTCTTTAAGAAGCCATTAAGAGAAAAGGAAGATAATTTGGTCCTAGTTAATTAGAAACTCTCCTGGCTATGTTAAGGATAGGTTTGTGCACATTTGTATGAATACCTAAGTATTCTAGGGAGGTATAGGAACTTAGGTCTACTTAAAAATTAATGGTCTTGGAAAGAGACTATTTAAACCAGGATGGGCAACACAGTGAAGGGTGTAGGTGCTAGAGTTAAAAATAAATACTTTGAAAAGCAATATTCTCAGGTTGAAGACATAAGCTTGTCCTAACCTGCCAATATCATCTGGTCTCCCTACTGTGCTATAGAGGGAATATGAAAAGGGTTACTTGGCAGTAACAGAGAAGCAAAGAAGTTACTGGGATCTATAGGACTTCAGTATTATCCCCTGGGAGGTTACCTGTACAGGTAAATTCATAAACCTGTAATTAAAACCTTTCAGCTTTCTTTTGTTTTTAATCTAGCTGGGAGAAACAAAGTAAAACACAACTTTAGTCCTAAGCTATCTCTGTTCTTCCAGCTAGCAAACACAAATTTTATGTTTGACCTGAACAACATGCTGGCTAGCTAGTGAGGAATTTTCAGTGAGTTATGAGCACAATTAAAAACTCATCTCAAATACTGTGATGACTTTTAGTTTTATGACTGCTATGTCGTAAAGATATATAAGACCCATCATTACCTGTAATATCAGAGCCATAAAGACTTCTGTATGTGCAAACTGAAAATTTTAGAGCCTCTTAGTTCTTAACTGATCTGGTTGGGAAAATAAAACAGGGGGGGTCCAAGTATGAGAAAGCAGCTACAAAATACTTTAGTTAAAACTGTCAGTTTTTGTTTCAGGATGAGAATGTCTTAGAGGAATTAAATCTCAGGAATGACTAGAAGATAGTGAGTGTACCATAGTCAGTAAATAACAGTAAAAGTTAAGATAGCAAGAGACATATTCAGTAACAGCTGTAAGTGCAGTATTTCACCATAACTGGGACAGATAAAAGTGGCAATTGTTCTTGTCACTTTCTTCTTCTTCAGTCTTTCATTTTTTTAAATATGTCAAGAACAAAAATCCCATTTTGACCAATACAATTGTGCCCCACATACAATAAAGAAGCTGTGATCTTCAGCTGGCAGAAGGATGCTTCTAACCAGAACTGTCAAAAACCTCCATCTCAAGGGTAGCTGTTGCTAAGTGCTGGCAATTTGGGGCAGAAAAATTATATGTGCCACTTCAGTCTGTGGAGAAACACTGAAAGACAAAGCACTGCAAGGAGAAGCTTCTGTGTGGGCAAAAATTCACCAGAAACAAGAAGTCTGCAGCCCCAGGAGCAGGGACACTGAGGCAGCCTGGTGTGCTGCCCTGAGAGAAACAGGAAACAAAGGATGGAGTGGCATGGAGGTGTTGTGGCCATGCTCTGTTTAAAGCAATGCAGCCAAAGGGAACTAAGACAGGGAAGGGCCCAACCATGAACAAAAGCTGAACTTTGCTTCATTAACTCAAAAATACATATTGCTTTTCATGCTCTGCATACTCTAATGAAGTAAAACCTGTAAGTTTTTTGCACATATGACTGAAGTCACTCAAACCCTGATCATGAAATGGCATCAACTTTACCTTTCCCTCACCCTCAAAGGAAATAATATAAGTGTAATTTCAGAGAGGAGGTGTGCCACCCTTCTGTACTCAGCTGACAGGCTGTACCCATCTCTCCCCATAAGGATGCCTATCAGGTAAACTTTACTCCATGGTAACCAGTGTGCTCATGAATAGCAATTTCTGAATCCTGTTCTGTTATAGCAATCAATAAACGGCACTATTTGTGAGTCTGTGATCATCAGTGTTCCCAGACTTAGTCTAAAGCACGCTGTGAACCTGTGGTTGTGAAAGTTCATATTGAAAATGAGCAGGTTTATTGTGTCAGATGGGTTACTCTGTAAGATTATCTGTGACTCTGCATCACAAGGGTCCTGCAAGGACTAGGAAGAGAGACAACATTCAGACTAAGAAGGGCAAGGTCTAGTAGGCCCTGGGCCCACTAATCTATGGATAATCTGGAAACCATGTGGGTGTCTCTTTCTTTCTTACATGGCATGGCCCCATCATGCCTTACACTACAAACAGCAGAGCCCCTTGCTCTGTGCCACATTAATTTCTTCCTACCAGCTGTGAGACAGATTCCTTCTGGAAACAACACAAGCTGTAGATCCATCTTAAAATGTTCTGCCACAGATTTTGCAGGTACTGCTCCTTTGCTGAGGGCCATGTGGGAACACAGAAAGGACCTTCGCTGGCTGACTTCACTCTCCTTCAATGACTTTGAAGATTCTGTGGTAAAGAAACAAACAGCTTATAAAGTGAATTTCCAATGGCAACAAGTTTCTAAACATTTCTCTTGTTCTCTACCCCTATCCCAACTTCACCTTGTTCTCTGCTGAGCAGGAGGGATTTTTTTTAAGGTGGACATTCCTGATTAAAAAAGGGTGAATATATCGGTGATCTGCTGAATCAGTTTTATCTTTCAACAACATTTTTCAAGTTCTATATATCTTTGAATAGTATCATGGGAGACAGTCTTTTTCTCCTCTCCTTGTTATCCATAAGTTTGTGTGGAAACATGCAGCAATCGATACCTATCTCTACTGGGCAATATAAATTCTGTTAAGCTAGCCTGAATCAATCATCCATAAGGCCTGATTTAATTTATCTCAACCTTCCTACAACAGAGAGGGTAGTCTCAAGATTAATTCAGTTCTGGGTAGAGAAGAGCAGAAATCAGGGTACAAAATCCCTTTTTTTTTGCACAGCATGCTGACAATAAGTGTCAAGGCTATCAAAAGGAAAACACATTTTCTGTCTCTCCTTGGAAGTTATTGCTTCCATTAAGCCACTCTCTGACTTTAGGAAGAAGATTGAGACACACAACAGACAACCAGAAGAAGAACAAAGAGGTATAGTTATCAGAAAAGGTAGGGCTGACTCACACTGCATAGACTTTTCGTCAAATACTCCAAGAATCCTGTTGAGACACTGAATCTTGGGTTGATGGAAACATGGAACTTCAGTCCACCTGGAACAGCAGTTCAGTGAAACTCAAACTTTAGAAAATAGTCCCTGTGCTGAACAGCCTGCACTAATAAGCACCAATTAATATAGTAGGATGCACAAATATTGAAAATTTACCTTGTCAATTTCAGCTTCAGTTCTTCCACCAAGTCTGGATATCTTTCCATGACCAAATGTGCTACCTTGGGCAAATATTGATACTGCATGAATTGATCTTTTGCAGTGCAGTTTAATGAAAAGCTAATGCAATAGATCACATTCATTTCACACCAGGCACTGACGGAAAGCTGGTGGGTAGAAATATGCACTTAAAGAACAAGATGTAATGGACCTAGAAACTGTATGGAACTGTGAGTCATTCTGACCAAGTACATATATTAATATTCTACTTTTTTGTATCCTTATTGTCTTTGACACAGAGAAGATCACAGCTTCTGCCAGGCATGGAAGCAAAGGTTTCTGTAACTGAAGTGATGGAAAGTTGATGGAAAGTTCTGGAGAGGGTGCTGAGAACAAGCAAAGACCACCAAATCAGTTGCTGCTGTATGCCTGGGTGCAGATCCAGAGGCAAACATGGGCCAGAAAGCTGTTGTCAGTTTTGACACCCTACTAATAACATCAGAGGAGCACCAAGAGCTGATGGGGGTCTGAGCAAGTGTTTTGTATTAACTCTTCTGGAAACATGACTGAGTGCCTGGAATAAATCAGTTTGATGCTAACTGGGTCTGTGAGTTATTTGATATTGGATTACGCAACATCTGCAGAACACCAATGTCCTTCTTCCTCATGTGTGTGAGACTGGAACTCTTGGCTGGAATAAAGCAGAACTAAATTTCTACTTCTTTCTTGGCCAAATGGTTGACTGTGATCAACCAGGGAATGGTCAGAAGGTTGTCAAAGTTAAGGAGTGCTTTCAAATGTAGTGACTGAGTAGCTAAGCATGTGTTGTTGGCAACAAACTGGTATACTAAATATTCACATTAGGATGTGACCTGTGTTTGATGAAATTTAGTGACATCATTAATTAAGATCCCATGTCTTCCCTCAGTCGTTCCAGATAGAAAGATTCTGTTTCTCCTCCACCTCGTCCAGCAAAACTCCAAATTGTCCATTGAGGAATTTCCAGGTTTTGTCATCCAACAAATCATACCCTAAAATACAGGTTTTAGTGACACCAACCAATATTTCAGCACTGGTTAATTTCTTATCACCAGGCAGCCATCAGGACATGTTTGCAGTGAGACATTCTCTAAAATTCTATCAGTTCCTGCGGTTTTCACTTTTTGGTGACCAGCCTTTTTACTTAGGTTGTCTGCTTCTTTATAGTAATTACTGCATCTGTGCCCTTGTGTCAACAAGGGAGTTTTAAAAAGCTTGCTTCAATCTCATAAGGATGGAAATGATGGGTACTGGGGCAATCAGAACCTTCCTCCATCTCATCATTATCATCACCATGCCAGATGTCCTGTGCCATATTTTGGAGTCTGCACAGTTTTCCAGTTTTTTTTTTTTCTAAACCAAGAATGGCAATAGGTTCAGTAAGAGGCCAAATTTTTCCTGCAGCTATTTTTCTCAGTTTTCAGCTGTAAACAATACCTTCTCAAGTTCCTTATTCTCTGTTTTTAGGTTTTGGGTTTCACTTGTGAGGAGATCTACTCATGTACTGAGCTTTTCTAAGTACTTTCTTTCAAAAGTCAGTAATGTCTTCAAAACCTCATTTTTGGATTTCAAAGCAGTATATTCTAAATCTGGAATTTTTGAGGGGAGACAGTACACTTTGGTTTTCTTTTGTGCACAAAATAAGTTAGTCTCTAATACTGTGCAAATAATTTTTTTGTCATTATATTTTTTTAAACTTTTACACACTTTTCTAATTTTCTATCTACCACTTTATGCTCATTTTCCCAAAATTTTTGGGCCCATTCTATTCCCTCTCAGAATTATGTCTGTTATATTTTTGCTGCGGTTCATTCATGGCAATCCTGCTGACAACACTTTATTTTTTTCTGTTGCACTAGAGGATGAAAATTGGCAGAAAATAAACCCAATTGCATTCCAGCTGGTACTCAGAGATCAGAGTGGCAGGGTACGGCTGGGCTGCATTTCTGATTATGACCAATTTGGCATTGTAAGTCTGATTTCCCTCAGTAAGGACTTGCGCAGTTACTGATTCAGGAGTAGTGTGGTTTACTGGAGCAACAGATTATGCAGGTTCTGAATTGCTGTTGTTAAGTGCATTTACTCTGTTAGCACTAAACATACTGAGGCCAGTGACTAACTAAACTCTGTTCACTACGCTTAACTTCACCCTTCATCAAGCTTAGTTTCACCTGGCTGTGCTCTGATGCTGTCAGAGGCACAAATCATAGGAAAGAGTCATAAAAGAGAAAGTTCCAGGTAGTGCCATTTCATGATCAGGTGGAGTCTGAGTGACTTTGGTCATACCTGTGAAGCATGCGCAGGTTTGCCTTCATTAGTGTATGACAGGGCAGCAAATGCCACCTGGTTGGAAAAGCAGTGAGAATTTTCAAGTTAATAAAGCAAAGTTCAGGTTTCAAGCACCAGCTGGGTTCTTCCTTTGGCTCAGCTCCCATTGTATTAAACAGAGCATGACCACAATAACTGTGCCACTCCATCCTTTGTTTCCTGCCTCTCTCAGGGCAGCGCACCAGGCTGCCTCAGTGTCCCTGCTCCTGGGGCTGCAGTTTGTTTCTGGTGAACAATTGCTCACACGGACATTTGTCCTTGCTGAGCTTTTTCTTTGAGTATTTCTCCACAGGAACCCACCAGAGTTCCATGTTGAAAATTAAACAAGCTGAGAACAGCATAACAGAAACCTTCTCCCAGCTTCACCAATTTCCCAAGCAAGAAACCATGTAAGATTTTCAAACACTCTCGAAGTTCAAGCGTCCATGGTTCCAGCTTAACCAGAACAGATAATAATTTCAGGAATTCCTAGATCTGCCTGTATATAGATTGTACTTGGATAATTGAGTGGCTGACACTCTGCTCGTTAATGAAAGTTTTTCCAAATTTGGCATAAGAAATAATTTCTGTTCCACTACCTCCATCCCCACCACCAAGGGCTAGTTTGATCAATTAAAGAAATTTGTCATAAGTAAACAGATTAAAATGCCTTTGACACCTTTGGAGGAGGAGGAGGAGGAGGAGGAGGAGGAAGGTCGTGGTCAGATACCATCAAGTAACAACATTTGGACTTGATAAGGCAAAATATTAATCATGCTTCTTCTCTGTAGAGCATTGGAAATAGTCAGAGGAGCCAAATATAAATTATTTTCTTAGCTTATGTGGAAGTGACTGGCTCATGACTAGTTTAGCACACCTAGAAATTATCTAGGAGATAAACCAATATTTTTATGCAAGACTCTTTTCCTCGCCTGAGGCCTTAACTCTGACACTCATTAAGCTGCAGATACCTTTGTGACAAGATTGATACAGAGATGAAAAGGTAAGAGGGAAGAATTTGACTTCCGTGCTTCAGCATGGAATGCATGAATTCCTGCAGTTTGAGGAAAATCACATATGCAGTTTTTAGATTTTCTTCCTCTATTCTAAAACTTTTTCATTATAAAAAGATTTATGTGTGTGATCTAACACCTATTTTTATACTGCCTAGATAAACAGGCTAAATCTGTGCTGTCAGTAAACACAACACTAAGCACCCAAAATGAGATTACTCTAACCTTTCTGTTACAAATTATTTATTGATCTTTTGGAACAGATCCCATAGCTTGCCTTAAAACATGCTAATTTTGAAATGTTCTGGGTAACAGTCTTGCTATAGAGTAAATACCCATTGCATTCCCAAATGTCTGCCTGTAACAACAGCTCCCTTTCTTCTTGAGGAAAGGCTGTAGATCCCCAAAAAAGCTTCCAAGCTTCTGCTGGTTGCTACATTAACAGGTTGACCATCTCTAGACAGCCATAATGTGTCTCATTGTCTCAGCCCATTGTCCAGTAAAGTGACAGCCTTGGGCTATTTCTGTTACCTTTCCTGTTTGAGATCAAAAGCATCCCCTTCTAACAACAGCAGCCTTCTCCTGTGCCCCACATCCAATACCAGGGTAAGGACTGGGGAGACAAAAAGTAAATTTTATGGCAGGAAAGAGAATGGCATTTTTATTTTGCTTTCTCTCTTGCTTGCAATTGCAGCTGACTTGGCAATATGTGTATGGAAAATTGAAAAAATTCCATTTGTTCCTCATTTATTTTCCTCAGAGCGATCTGTAAAGTCTTTGTGTGATATAGTGTGTTAAGAGCTTGAGAGAGAGAATACAACCACCTGAGGGGCTGCTCCAGCAGGAAGAGTGCATACCTGGGGTCCTATAACCCATGGTGGGACAGGTCTGCATCTCCCCTCCATAAGGAATATGCCTTTCCAGGAGCAAAGTTCTGAGTTGAGAGACTGGCTGGCAGGTCTGACTACTGTCTCATTTTGGTTTTCTTTGAAAAAGAGTATTTCATTGTAAACTGAGCTTGTCTTTCATTCCGTTGTTTGAACCTTTGCTCATTTCTGATTTCTTCTCATTTTTGAGTTTTGCTGTTTGACCTTATCTTTTATGTCCTTCAAAAACACAAGGTTAATGTGATGCCTTTCAGTTAATGCTTCTGTTATGCTGCCACGGGCTCAGTGCCTGTCTTCTGCAGAGTCAGTCATCACTCTGGATGCAGGAGCCTCCTAAGGTTGCTTGGTACAAAGTATATCTATGCTGAGAACAACTCTTATCTCCAACATCCATCCACAATGGATTATGTTATGTTCCACTTTCAGCTTCTAACAGGAGTCATCCTAGCTGAGCACAGAAATGTCAACTTTGCTGTTTTTAAGAGGTTGCTGACTGCTTAAACAGAACCTCCTCTCATCAGCTTGTGTGCCATCACTGGCTGTCAAAAAGGGTCAGTTGTTCTTGCCCTATATTGTTCCTATCTGCATTTCTACATGAAATATCCCCAAGAATAAATTGTACTACTACAGAAAAAGAAGTTATGGGACAAAGGGTGGTGATACTCTCCTGCATGCCTGTCTTTAACATCTGTTTGCTATGACAGATCCTGACTGAACACAAAAATCCTTCCCCAAGTTTGGCTCTTTCTGTTTTGCAACCTCTGTGTTTATGGCACTGCTCATATATGGCTGGAGCACGTCTAAAGAGCACCAAAAAAAACAAACACATTACTGTTGTGAAAGCTGCACACAAAATGCTTTTTTTTTACTGAAATTGTATCTTGGAAATAGTTAACATTAATCCTTTTCTGATTTCCTGAAGTGCAGTGTTGTGTGGGGTATCCTTGAAAATGTTCTTATCTGCTGATAACTGCATGGGAGCATCTAGTCCTGTAATAAAAAACAGAAATTTGTCTGTTAGGGATTCTTCTTGAAAGTTTGTTCTGGTCTTTTGATTTTTTGTTAGTTGTTTTTTTGTTGTTGTTTTGGGGGTTGTTTGTGCAATTGTTTATTGTTTGTTTCTTTGGGGTTTGGGTTGTTGGGTTTTTTTGGTTGGTTGCTTGCTTTTTTACACAACTTTGCTCCAATATTGCTATCTAGTGTTTTACCCAGATTTGAACCATTACACAGTACAGCTCAGGGGGGACACACATTCTTTAATTAACAGTGAAGCTTGCACTATCAGATATGGCTATGAAGTGTCAGAATGTTAATGTATTCCCTCTCCATGTATGGAAATTATTCTGGTTTTAATCAAAAGATCATCATTTTTGTATAAACTCTTCCCTGTCAGCTTCTGTGCAATCACTAGCTGACTTTCCAAAATTAGGAATAGTAGCAGTGTTACATAAAGATAAGTGCAGAGTCACTTTCATTTACTGTAGAGGTCAGCACTACAGGTTATCACAAAAATGTGAGACACATGGATCCAATGGGAAAAAAATTTATATTGGGCTTTCTCTTTTTTTGTTTGTTTTTTTGGGTTTTGTGGGTTTGTTTGTTTGTTTGTTTTGTGAACTGATGGATGTTGCCTTGCATTTTGGCTCATAACCTTGACTGGCCAATAATCTATTTTTAATACTCTCCAGTTTTGATCCTGTTATGCCTCACCTCTAAAATGAAGATAATAAAATTAGAATGTGCTGAACATCGTGGAAGCTAAACACTTCAGTATTTCATGATACACAGACTACTCTGACACAGCATCACAAAGCAGTCTAAGGGAATCAAGACTATTTCCAGAAAGAGTTTATAAAAGATGTAAAATAAAATGAATTGTTTTCCACAAATTCCAAGTCCTCAAGCTCCTCATTGCAGTCCATGACCTCCTGTGAAGAGAGACCCCCAGATGCAGCTTTGTGCTCACCTCTCCTTCAAACAATTCTACAATTCCTTTTGCATGCCCGAGAAAAATCTTTACCACTGTGGCCGAGAGCCTTTCAGAGCATCTGTTCAGGTTCTGAGGGAGACCCAGAAGAGATTTATGAAGCTTTGCATTGCCTGTAGCGCAAGTTCAGAGGTTATCTGATTTCACCCCACATGACAACTCAGCTTTAACCCACCCACCCCCTCCATGCCAGTGGGGGTGGGAGGGAGAGAATTAGAAAGGTGAAAGTGAGAAAAATCATGGGCTGAGATAAAAACAGTTAAATAAGTACAGCAAAAGCTGTGTGCACAAGCAAAGCAGGGCAAGGGGTTCATTCACCACTTTGTATGGACAGGCAGGTGCTCAGCTACCACCAGGAAAGCAGGGCTCTGGTAACGAGGATTAGGGAAGACACATGCTGCCTCTCTGAACACAAATCCCTTCCTTCTCCTCCCCAGAGCCCCCCATGCTGAGCATGATGCCTTCTGGAATATCTCTCTGTTCAGCTGGGATCGGGTGTCCCGGCTGTGCTCCCCAGCTCCGTGTTCACCCCCAGCCTCCTGTCTGAAGGGACAACATGAGGAACAGGAGAGGCCCTGGCACTGTGTAAACACTGCTGGGCAATAACAAAAACATTCCCGTGTTTTCAGCGCTGTGTTCAGCACAAATCCAAAACACAGCCCACACCAGACCTTGGGAAGAAAACGAACGTGATTCCAGATAAAACCAGTGCAGAGAACCTGCATCTGTAACCGCATGGATTCAGGGAGCAGCTGAAAGGGTGAAAATGCTGGGGGCAGCCCCACTCCTATCCCTTCAACAGCTGGCTCAGCCTGCTCCTGTTCTGCTCTGTAAAGCAGTTGAAAGTAGCAGTGTGTTTCAGTAAAGCCACCAGATGCTCAAAACCAGTTATCAATGCCTATCAATATATAAGACATGGAGTGGGAGCTTCCTTCAGACACTTTTCCAAGTAAAAGTTGTATTCCAGATTTCTGTACAGGGATTAGTAGCATAGGATATTATTATTATGGCTCTAAAAGGAATGAAAGACCAAAGTCAGAGAGAAATGGACAGATTTGATGTTTTTCAAATGAGAAACAAAGAACCCAATATTTTTACTGCTGAAATCTATAAGTAAGGTTTGTCATTATATTTGTGGACATCTCCATTCTTCTTTATGTCTGCTATCTGTCCATGAATACTCTGATTTGAAGTTCACAGCACTTTTGCAGAATTACACATTCTGACACTTTCAATTGGGCCATCACATTCTCAGAAGCCATTCAGTGCCACAAATATTTAGATACCTGCCAGCATTCAGCAAAATACTAACTGCTTCTGGAAACTTACATCATTTTCAGTCTTTACTAAAGAAATGGAACCTGCTTAATGTTCACATTTTCTGGCACATGCTGTGTTAATTCTAACATATAACATAAAAAATCCCTTATGTGTTCTTTGTGTAGATCTGCTTCTCTGTGTCTAAGCAGGGCCACACACAGTAGGATTTTGGTTGTGATAGCAGTATCTCAAAGCCATCTTATCATGTTTGTAATATTCATAAAGTTA
Organism: Pheucticus melanocephalus; assembly: GCA_013398405.1. Lineage (NCBI taxonomy): Eukaryota > Metazoa > Chordata > Aves > Passeriformes > Cardinalidae > Pheucticus > Pheucticus melanocephalus. The sequence goes on from VZSJ01002791.1 coordinate 323,135, forward strand.
AAATTTTATCCCAAGCGTAGTCAAAGTCCAGAATTCATACTGCACATAAGAAGACAGCAGAATTGCTTAAAACAATGGGCTGCAAAAGGGAAGAGCCAGACCTTCAAAAGCACAAAGCCTCCAAAAACCATTGAATTTTTTGCTGAAAACACCTAATCTTTAAATAGCTGCAGTTTGCAAGAGCTGTGCTCAAAGAATTCAGAATGTTTTTGGAATGTTAGGAAAAACAATTGAAGTGCAGCAAACACCATAGTTCATGATTCACCAAAATACACTACTGGAGAAATCAAGACTTGTAATGAAATAAAAGGACTTTTTTGGAGGCAGCAAATAAAAAGAAAAAAGGAATAAAAAAAAAAGTATAACCCACCAAATGTTACAAGGTCCATTCAAATTAACCTTTTCTTGAGTTTTAAAAATGTGCAACACATCCTTTGTTCCATATTTTCTTTCTTACAAGTGGCATGTTCAGAGTGACTCACACCTGCATTTCTCAGAGCGTTACTCAATCAAGCATAAACCTGCAAATCTATAAATGCCTGCTCTCAGATCAAGAGCTAATGGCTTCAGTCCAACATGTCCATATTCTGGACAGGGATATTCCCTTACATGGGCAGCCTTGGTGGCAAATGAATGAAACCGTCATGAATTCAGGTTTATGAAATATGTGTAGAGAAGATTTGGCAAGACTGGGGAAAATTTTAGGGAAGAAACAACAGCTCATACGTGATGCAGCCTTTGTAACAGTGAGGTGTGGACTCGGATGGATGCTGGGGATTTCTGACAGCCCTGCTGAGGCTTCCAGAGCTCTCAGAAGGACTGGTCCCACTCTGTGGGGCTCCTGCTATCCACCACCCTCGCTGGATTTTTAAGGAATCAGCCAGCAGGATTAGAGCTAAGTATGGGTCTTGGTAAATACAGTTTCACCTGCTGCATTTCTCACCAGGCGCATTTCTCACTAGGCAGTCTTTTTTATTTTTCTTAAAGTACCTACTTATTACCAGACTTTAAATTCTCATGGCACAAAGAACTTTGCTCCTCTTGTTATAAGTAGGTGAGTACTGGAATTAAAAAAAAAAAAACTGCTGAATAATGAAGCTGTGTTTTTCAGCAAGAGTAAATTTAATCAGCCCCACACTGTCCATGTGCTCATGGTGAATGGGGCACAAAGAATTCTGTGTCTCATTACACATCCTCTGCAGGTCCTCTCCATGGATTAGGTACACCTGATGTTTGAACTCCACAAGGTCTCTAATAAAAACATTTTCAGAATGCTGGATCAGGAGAGCAGCCCCTAGAAGTGATACAAAAAATGGTCCAGGGACTTTTGAGTTCCTTTTGGTGGGCTCTGCTGTGCACAAATACATTTCACCAATTCAACTAGGTAACGTGAAACACCCTAGGAATAATCTCTACATCACTAGGACTTTGATTAGATTAGGATTATTTTATTTCAACCTAGATGCATTACTTTCTTATATGATTGGCAGTCAATTTCTCACATAAAAAATACCATTCAGCTCAAAATTAACTAACTGTAAGAAAAACAGGGGAAGTAAATATTCAAGGAAGTAAATATTCTCACGCTACACTGCAGCAGAGATGTTGGTGTGCAGGAGGACACCACTCCCTCATATCAGCTGATCCTGCTGTAGCACATCCATCACCCTGGACACTGGTAGGGGACAGATTTCTGCTGGCACTGGATAAGCCCAAGGTCAGGTCTGCAAGCACAGTTTTCAAGGGAATTAGTGGAGTAAACAGGACAAGAAGAAACTATCCTGAGCTTTCCACTGGGACAGGAGAGGAAATACATTCTCATCCCACCTAAATCAGTGACCCTGAAACTCCCTTTGCGCCCAGGTTCAACATATCCTCCTGAAACTGCTCCCAGAAAGGCAGCTATGGTGAGAGATAAGGATGCCAATGTCTAAACATCTTGTTTTGCTCTTTTCAGCTGAGTGAAACTGTATCTCACAAAAAAACCAACCCCACAAAAATTTCCACCTGCACACTCTGAAAACAATTGCAATTATACCCTCACTACACCACAGACTTCCCAGGTTAAAATCCACAGTTTTCTCTTTGTCTAGCCATCTGTGATTACTGATATTCCAGTATTCTTTACTGGTTTTGGTCTGAAAGTGATGGTCTCTGGAAGAGAACAGAGAAAAGAGCTGAAGGAAGAAACCTCTCAATTTGCTGCGGCAAATCTGTGGGAAATCTTCTCTTAGAGTCCTTGAAGACTTCTGCATTGTAATGAGAACTTACCTAGTGAATCAACATAACCTGAAAGAAAGGACTGCTCTTTCTTCCCGGGAAGGTTTCACTTCCTGGTAATATTCAGAAATGCTTTACTTCAAATCTACCTCAGCAAAAATCTACCTACACTGACCTGCACTTGGTCCCCTCACAGAAGGCAGCCCTGTCCTGACCTGATGTAATATTTCAGTCAGTTTTAACTCTTCTTCTCAATAAATTTTTTACTCTTCAGTTCTGAGGAGAGCAGCCAGGAACACACCAAACACCAGACCATGACAAATTCAATCAGTGCTGAACTGCTGTTCTGGCATATCTGAGGGCAAGTCATTCTTTTCACACGTGCTCAAGCCTGGCAATTACCTTAACAAGGACAGCACATGAAAACCATGAAGAGCTGGATACCAGCAAGATCTAAGCTTATCAGGGACTAATTCAGCATAGCATGCTAAATAACTCCACTGATTAAACCTTGTGACATTAGAGATGGACTTGGCTCATGGCAAAGAAAAGACAAAAAGAAGAAAAGAGGAAGAGATACTCAGAAATCACTAGGGTAATTCAGCACTTTATACAGGAACATTTTCTCTAGCAAACAAAAATTATCCCAATGTTTTGAAGTGCACCTAGATACGTTCCATATGCCAATTTATAAGTCATATATGTGACAATACTTTCAAAAGCAAATATGAAACCAGTGACCAAGTTTAAATTGGGAAAAAGCATTGCATGAAATAACAGCAAATAAGTCCACTAGAATTCCTTGCAATTATTCTCATGCCATGTCTCACTCCATTTCCTAGCTCATTTCCTACAAGATACAGTTTTTACAGAAGTCTAGAAAATACCTGTTCGCCTCAGGTGCCTATTCCCCGTAGAAATCTGCAATGATTCATTGGTTAACTTGCTTTTTCCCACTTCTATGAAGAGATACATTGTGTAAGATTAAAGAATTTATGTTCTTCTTGCATTTTTATCTAATTGAGAGCTACCTTAAGGTGCTGGGACAGGGAAGATTCTTGTCACCAGGTATCTGCAGGCAGAAAAAAGAGAAGGCAGAGGCAACAAAAGGCAAAGGCAACAAAACTGGCAAGATTTCACTCTTTTCTGTGCACAGCAACAAGGTTTAAAATTCTTCAATGAACAGCCACACAGCAAAGATGCTGAGATGTTACACTTTTATCTTTCAGATTCTCTGATCTTTCACATGGATGTACAGCAGCAATTACATTCTTTATTCCTAAGTCATTAACATTGTTCCATTTATGACAACACATATGTTGCTTACAGGCAAAGTGCTTAGCAAATGCAATCAAATTTTTTGGAGATACACAATGCAAACTCTATTGCACTTGTATGAGTAAAAATCATGCACTGATGCACATCAATGTGCATGCCTTCAGTTAATTGTGTGAAGGCATTAGTTGTCTTAAGTCACTTAAATATTTTTAATTCAAATTTGATTAATTTTTTTTTTCAGAAATAAAAACCACTCAAGTAAAAAAGAATTTTTTTAATATTTTAGAAGTAAAAGACCAGATTTATAAAATTAGAGCAGAATGGAGTAACCCTACAACACTGAACCTTAGGACTAATGTGGAAAATAAAGAACCAAGTTCTGTAAGTTGCTACCAAAGCAAAGAACTTTCCTTGCATTATTTTTGCAGCCTCCTAGAAGAGTAAGATTATAAACCTAATTTACAGTTCTCTGCAAATAACTCATTTCAGTTGGTCCTCCTGAAGTGTTACACACCTGCTAGGCCTGAAGCTGAAAAAATAACTCAGTAGCCAGTAGGACTCTTCCATGAGAATTGAAAAACTAGTTTGCAATTATATTTCCAATGTCTGTTTGACCTATCCTTGTGGAACGGCCTTGCCCTGAGATATTTGGAAAGTTTTGCTCCAGAGTTCTTCACATGCCACTTAAGGCAGTCACTAATGATGTGTGACACTTTGGAGCCAGCCCTGCTGAATCAGGCAAAAGAGGATTTGTACCAAGACTCCCGCATCCCAGGGGAGTGTGTACCTGTTATGCTGTGACACTTCTGCCTCTGCTTTAAAGGAGGTCACTGAAGCAGCTCAGTGTTCATTTGGATCAGTGATGCAGTTACTGCTCATAATTGTACAGATGATTGCTTGCCCAAATCCTGTATAAGCCATTCACCAGAATATTTTCCATGTTTTAGTTTCAATAAAATTATGAATCAAGACATTTACTGGGAACATCCTAATGCTATCTGATATTGATGTTATGTCAAATAAGTGAATGAGAAGTGCAAGATCAGCCTGAGGTACCCAGCTGGAGTTCTGCACTATTTGTAAATCTCAGAGGCACAGCAGAGTATCAGAGCCACACTCTTAATAAAATATTCTGGACAAGTAAATTTTCCTGGCAAATATTAAAACAAAAACCTCAATGGGGATAGGCAACATATCAGTACTGTGTATATCACAAATATAGACAAAATGTGACTTTCTTCAGCCTTAAAATGAGATTCTGGCTCTCTTTTCCTAAACACATGTTTATTTCTGTCACTGAAGATTTGGCTAGTACAAATTTTCCAAACAGGTAACCTCCATTTACTATTATTTACTGCAATTCAACAGCCATTTCAAGATATCATCTGCAACAAGGGCTTTGTTAACACCCCTCCAGGTACAAACAGCTGCTAAAGTGAGAATCAGAAACGTGTGTTTGAGCAAGTAGGACAGAGCCCTGAGGGCAAAAAACCACTGCAGCTTTTAAGCCTTGTATTGAATCCACAAGCCACGAGTTTGTCTTATTAAAAGTTAAAATTGCTTGGCGTTTTTCCAGTCCTTCTCTGGCCAGAAGGCAATACAGCTGGCACCAGGGGTGACATGCTGTGCACACAGCTGCTCTCTTCCCAGGTCACTGCAGGAATATCCACTGTCAAACCAGTGAGAGCCTGCACTGGGGTGAGGCAGAGAATACACAGAGCCAGGGAGAAACTCCTCACTGCCCTGATAGAGTCACAAACATAAAGGGTGCATCAGTACAGAGACCAACACATCAGCAGAGACACCAGTATGGTGGGCACTAATTAAAAGCAAGGAGGCCTCTCTTCCTCAAATATTTAGGTGGTCTACAGTCCTCTTATATTCTTGACCCAGTCTGTGATGGAGACACTCAACCACATCCATAAAACAATGAAGAAAGGAGTAGCACACATAAAAAACTGCTTCTCCTGTACTCATGATCAAAATGGAGCCCACAGCCTCTGCATTTTAAAGGTTAAAACCAAATTAAGATTAAAGAATGAATGCAAAACAATTGTTGAAATCATGTACTCTTTTTCCAAGCCAAAGGTGCTAAAATATGGCCCCTGCACCACACATTATGATAATGTGTTGTACACAAGACCCATAGGTGAGAAGTATGTGAGCACAGTGAGATTAGAGCGTGAAGAGCAGGAAGTGGAAAAGACTCCCCAGAAGCATAAATACATCACCTTGCAGGGAAATCACAGAAGGAATTCATGTCCACAATTCCAACTGTGAATTGAGAAAACAATATCTTAATAACTGGGAGGGGAGAAATAAGAATATGGTGGTAAAAAAAAGTAATAACAACCACAGTAACAATAACAACAAGGAAAGAATCAATTAAATAAATAAATAAACTAATAAAAGGTGGGGAGAAAGGGAAAGAGAGAGGGAGACAAAACCCGAGAGAAAAAAGTGATGCACAATACAATTGCTCATCAGCCACTAACCAATGCCCAGAATATCTTCAAGCAGTGATCAGCAGTTCCTGACCAACTCCCTCCAGTTTGTACCCTTAACTGACATTCTGTGGTGTGCAGTATCCCTATGGCCAGTTCAGCTCTCCTGGCCTCATTCCCTCCCAGCTTTTTGTGCACTTCTTCACTGGCAGGGCTGGAAACTGAAATGATTGTGACTTAAGGTGAGCACTTCCTAGCAACAACCAAAACATCAATGTGTTATCAACATTATTCTCGTATGAAATCCAACACCAGCATTGCACCAGATACTAATAAGAAAATTAACTCTATCCCAGACAGAACCATGACACCATCTATTCCAAATCACCATGGCACTGTTGATTTCTGTATGATTAATCTGATATTCATTGATGGTGGATTGGATTCAAAGAACAAAATGGATTCAAAGAAAAGCTTAATTTGGGAAGGGAGATTCAAAATTCACCTGAGAAATAAGTTATAATTGAGAAATAGAAAAGTATCATGAAAATGAAGTACCCATTATACTGATTGTCCACTGTTGTCCACTGTTCCCAAAATAACAAAATTGAGAAAGTCCAATTCCAGCTTTTGAACAGGCACTAGTTTCCCTAAGAGAAAACCTAGCACAGTTCTTACAAGAACTGGGCTTGATCTATTGATTTTTGAAACATCTGATAATGCAAGAAAGAAAGGGAGGAGGGGAAAAGTGGCAAAGGAGGCAAGGAGGGAGGGAGGCAGGAAGAGGAGAATGATGCAGGAATAAAAGAAGGAAGGAATAAAGAGCCAGCATCAAAAGAGACAAGGGCCTTTGCAAATCAAAACCCCTTTCCAACAAAGACTATTCTCAAACCAGAGCAGAGTATCTACACAAGGAAAGCTTGTGTAGACTGCAAAACCAATGGTGTTTGTGGAGGTGGAAAACCAACCCTGTTCAAAGATATCACACATTTTCTCATAGTTTTACTTCCATGACCTGCAAGTTTGGTTTCCTGGTCTTAATCAGGAAAGCAGGAAAGGCTGTTATTTCAGAATATGCCTGAGAACTCTAAAAGAGGGAAAGCTCACCCATCCATACATAGTGTGGGAAAGTCTATCTCACTAAGGATACCACTCTGAGTCCAGTTTCCTCCAGTGGGGAGGAAACCTTGTGCAAGCACAGAATATTAAATAGAGCTCTGCTTCTACACCAAAACCAGAGAAATAACCCCACAGGTAAAAAAGCCCTGTACCCTTCTCCCCTCCTCTCATTATGCAGATGGTGAAACATCTGACTGTCCATATAATGCTCAGACTCTTCAAGTAAAAAGGAAAGAATTAAGACAAAGAAGCCATCATGGGAAAACTCTGTTTCTTCCGCTTCAAGGACTGTGATTTGAAATGAGTCATAGCTCTCTTCCATGACTGTATAGAGCAAGACAGCAATTTCACTGCCTGTATACTGAGGGAAAGACAGCAGCCTCATCTCTTCCCTCCATTTCTGCCCCAGCAGAGGGAGAAAGGGTACAGATCTCCTCCCAGCACCACCAGCAGCACCAGGAGAAGGATAAGCTGGGCTGACAGACACACTGAGTAGTCCAATGGATTCAGTGCCACAGCTGTAGCACAGTGGGGTGAGGAGGAGGGCAACCAGCACTGGCAGTGTGAGCCCCACAGGCACTCACTCCTCACACCTCTTGCCCAGCTGGCACCTCTCTACAGCACGGCATTTGGCAGAGATGTCATGCGCCCCTCCAGAACACTCAGAGTGCCCTCCCTTCCTCACCCTCCTCTGGCTTTCAAGAGCCATTATGTAGCTTCAAGTGTTTTGTGAATGCAGCTTCCTTTCCATCTGCTGGTGTTGCAAAAACATCAACACCACCACAAAATCCTCTCTCATGCAGATTGCTGCAGCAGCAGCCAGAAACTGTTTCACCCTGTCAGAGCAAGGAGCATTTCTAAGATGCACCACAAACAGTAGCAAAAGAAATTCGTTTGGATGGGAGGAAAGTATAAGGGAATAAAAACAAGGACTTGATTGTCCCAAGGACAAAGATAAACTTCACTTACAGGAAAAACAAGCAGGCTGTTAGTAACAAAGGATTTTGAGGGGTTCCCACGATAAAGTCATAGCTTAAACTTTTACTTAATTACACCCTCAATTTACTTAATTACTTTTAAAAATATCTTGTGTGTTCTTACATCTACATCTGAGGTCACTAGCGCATTGCAGGTACTGAATGATATCTTGCAAATCATCAAATATCTGACAAATCCTCTGTTCCTCTCCCTCTGTGAAAAGAGGAGAGTTTTCTCTTTTGAGAAAAGAGATCTCCTCTTTGGTCTATACAGAGAGAAAATTGACATCTTCAAACCTTAGTGAAAGAGGAAAAAGGTATTATATAAAAATGCCCTTGAAAAGAAGAATAAAAAGACATAACAACAAATTCTGAGAGATAAATTGTGCAAGTGAAAACAGAAGTGGCCTGTGAGAATAAGCAACATGAAGGAGTCTTTGTCATGTGAAGTCTGTAGGTGAGTGCTGGATAACATTCTGCTTCAAATCAACAGAAACATGATGGCACTGCAAACAATTCTCTGGGGAAAAAAAAAAAAAAAAAAGAAAAGAAAAATTTCAACAGTTATTGCATTTTGCAATTGTCTTAGCGGGACAACTTTATTCTTCTACACTTGATAGGCAGAGCATACCAGATGTCTAATAAGACTTTAGAAAGGTCAAGAGCAAATGAAAAATTGTTTGTGTTTTAATTCTTAACATCTGGAAACTATAACTCCAGAAACATAAATGTTAAAAGTCATTCTGTGTACCTTGAAAGGATTGCAGTTTAGTACAGGTAGAAGAGCAACTTCATCATTTACTCAGCCTAATGTTCTTCTGTTCATGACTTTCAAACAATCTTCAATCTCCAGGCTGATTCTGTAAAACATATTTGTCACCATCTCAATACTGCAGCAGAAATGACACATTGGAGCCTCATTTTCTTGAACCCCAGTCATCCTGCTGCAGATTTCAGGAAAGCAAAGGTGGGGCAGACTCCAGAGCTGTGACATGTGCTGTCAGAGGATGCTGCAGGTCCAAGTGACCCTGGATGTCACACAGACTCCTGAAGATGCCCTCCCACCAGGAGCTGACTCCACATTCTGGCATAGCTGACCTATTGCCCCATGACACAGGGAGATATCTCAGCAATTTTTAACCCTCTCTTGTTTTCACCAGGGAAATCTAATTTTAACCACTGGACCAAAAAGTAACTTAATACTTACCTGGAACAGAGTGGGGCTGCTTGATGGGGAAATCCTTGTAGCCAGTTAGGCTTTGGGGCATGAGTTTCTCAAGCAATTTCAAGCTGAGGCTGCTCTGCAGATTCTCTGCAGAATTTCCTTTTCAGTGTCATTATTCCTCATTACTTTGAAGGCAGATTAGACAAAATTCAGCTCATCTGTTATCTCACCCTTTTGGCGGTATGAGACTAATGGCTGTGATAATAGCCTACAGTGCAAGTCAAAGTAAGGAATTTTGGAGAGCTCACTCTCTTCCATAAATCCTCATATGGCTGGTTTTTGTAATGAATGCAAAGGTAGAAACCCAGGATGAAGTTGCAGTGTCCTTGGGGACCCATCCATCCCCAGCCCTCAGATGAGAAGGTGGAACCAGCGGGAGATCAGCAGGTGAGGAGCAGGTGCCTGCCCAGAGTGCTGGGATACGGAGCTGTAAACCCTTTGGTGAGGGAAGGAGAGGGCTGGAGAAAAGTTCCATTTTCAGCTCTGAGCAGGTCACACCTCACAGGCGTAGCCCAGCATGCAAACCAACTGCATGTCTTTGTCCTGCACAAACAAGACAGTGAGATTCAGGACAGTCAGAGCACTTTGGTATCCAGTCACACTGAATTTTAATCCAGTTCTAAAGCGCTGCTTTGTGGAATTATTCAGAAGATCTCTCGAAGAGGAACAGATCAGGAGGTCCAATGCTTCCTTCTCACCTCTGGCCCTCCATAGAACACTCTGGCTTTTATTACTTTTGAGACCTAGATAGAAAAAGAATTGTTGCTTTAATCACTGTTCTGAAGAAACACATATGGCACTCATACATTATGTTTTCACATCATGCTTTGTTCTTTGTTCTTGTCTAAACATGGTATAGTGGTCAGAAAAATGAGCTGTTACCTTTAAAAGCAGTTGAATTTGAATTATCACGCTGTTTTGCCATGTCTTCCAAGTATAGTATGCATCTTACTCAGATTAAACACAAAGAGTCTCAAATATCTAAGCACACTGCCTCTGACACCAAAACAATAACAGCAAAAAGAAAGACAAATAGAAAATTATTTTTGATGATTGCTCTTGCTAAATATAGTCCATCAGAATACAAACAGTGCAACAATTACAATGTCATAATTAATAGCACCATCTACCTAGAAGACTCAAACTATTTTTGCTAATTCCTTTTTTCTTCAGTTGTGTTTTCTCATAATTTTCAAATTGCAAAAGTAATATTATTTCTTTATTTTCAGCCCCTGACCTCAAGCCTTTTACCATATTTTAAGAGGCTAAACGACATTGCACACATAAAGTAGGGATGATTATTCCTAGCAGCAATTCTGGCAAAGACAGGTTACAAAGTGTTCAGTCTGGATTTATCCATTTATTCAATTAGACAGGTAAATCAACTATCAAAATTCTATTATACATGCCTATTCTAGTGATTTGCTATATTAGCTCTTTTGACATCTGCATAAAACAAAGAGCAGTTTCTACTCATTAGAGTCCTGGGGAAGGCTCATTTATGGTTATTATGGATTGTTTTTTATGTTTTTTATGCTTTCCACACAGAAGGAAATAAATGTGTTAAATTTGTACCCTTCAAGGCTGCTGGGGCCCACTGGCTTACACGTGTGACAAAACTCCTATCTATATGGATTGGTAGAACTAATCTTACAAAATATAAGATTATATCCTTTGAAACTGAAAAAACAAGTGGGTTTTGTTTGTTTGTTTGTTTCAAAAACAGCAGCTGTGAAGGAAAGAACAGGAAGATGGGAACAGGAAGACAGTTACCTTGTCCATCATGAATCTTAATACCTATTGATTTAAATGTATTTGCCCATGTAAATTCAAGGGGTCACAGAAAGACTATAATTAGTTTCCTAATTGGTCCCGAGGACATCTCAGGCCAGTAGCTATTGTTAAAAAATCAGGCCCCAGCCAGGTGTCCTTATTTTCCCTCAATTAGGCACAGCATTCAAGAGCCAACTGATTTCAGGGCACTGTGTGTGTACAGCTTCAGCCCTAAATGTAGGAAATAGCAATTACTACATCTTTCAGGCATGCCACATATCTTCTTGCTTTGACATGGGTGCTTCACTCTACAAAAGAAACAAAATCAGAGTGAAACCATAAACCACTACTAAATGTGGTATCTCAAAGTGTCACTGAAACTCGGGAAGAAAACAAAAAACCCTATAACACTATATTTGAAGTGATGGAGAGCCAGGCATTAATTTATTCTGGCCAGGATGTACCACAGAAAACATTCCATACACACAAAAGTTTTACTAGATTTTTCCCAAACTTTATTCAGTCATAGAAAATCATTGGTTTAATGTTCATTGGTCCCAAGTTGAAGTTTTCTTTGCATTTAGTTTCCTGTTGGACACGGATTTCTTCACCTTTAATTTTAATTAGCCCACACTCCTTGATTTCCTTATCAGCCTTTTCCAGACCAGGTGCCTCCAGCTGTGCCAAGGGGGCAGCATAGATGGGGTAGATATACATTGATGTTTTCTGATAGTCCTTGATGTTTTGTTGATTGTCATTATCTTTTCTGATGTCTTTTGGGCTATTCCCAGTCTGTTGAGATGTTAAGCTCATCTCCATTGAGTGGTGCAACGGTCCCTTAAAAAAACACATTAAGATTCCTTTCCCTAAAGCAAAGGCAAACCAACCTTGACTTAAATTTTTTTTAAAGTTATATTATTTCCAACAAAACGACGAGATCTTAGTCCTCTAATTAGGTCAGATACAGCCAGATTTTATCCTGACAGGAGTTTGGATGCCAGGGCAGGGGCATCTGGGCTCCTGAGAGGCCTTTAATCTTTTCTGAAGGTCATTGCCAGGGCTGAAGCTCTCCCAGCTGTACCTGCTGGTGTCACTGGCACAGCTGCTTTGGGAGCTGGTGGCTCCTGGATGGGACAGGAAAACTCCATTTGTGTTTGTGCTGCCTCTGGGGTTAAACACTGGGCTGGCAGCAGTGCCCTGGAATTCACTGCTGCAGCACCCAGAATTCCTGCCAGCAGAGCCACAGCTGCTGCTTGCACTCCAAGAGAGCGGAAGAAATGCCATTAATTGCAGGAATTCTTTAGCATCTTGGTAATATTGTCAGCAGACCCTTTATGCTCCTTCCAGGATATCTTTTGGGAAAACCCCAGCTTTTTTTCTTTTTTTTTTTTCTTTGTGATGAATCAGTGGCCTACTTGTCTAATAATCCTTGTCTCAGCAGAATTCACTCATAATTTCCTGAACGCAGGTAGATTATGGATATCTTTAAAGTTCTTTACAAGCCAATAAAGGGACTGATTCCTTTCATTATTATGGTACAGATTTATGGCATCTGATTCTCCAAAAAGGATATCTAGCATAAAAAGAGGGATGTGAAATTCAGTTACTGATTTATGAGAATAACAAAATACCCAGATTTATTTCTGTGTATACAAAAGCAAGCACAGTAGTGTACTCATGAGGGCAACCTCCTTCTTCTCTCTTAGGTATGAATCCATGACCAGACCAGACCTTCATTTTGTCTTACTACTTTCCACCTCATATGATGCCCTCATGACAACAGCTCTAAAGATGAATTTTCACTTCTAAATGCACCTTTCAAATTTTCCTGATTTAACTTTCTCATCCAATGTTAGTGAAGTGTCAGTGCATGAACACTGCTTTGCTGTACTTATTATTATCAGGCATTTTGCTAATTTATATCCAGCATTTGCTGTAGTAAAAATTAGCTAGGAGAAAAATCAAAAATCAGAAATCAGAAATTTGCTTCAAAAGAAGCAAAATATTTCCCTTTATTAAAAGACCATTTTGAATTAAATTTTCTGTTGTATTTATTTCATCGTCACAATCAGAAAAAGTTTTCTCATAGTTATATGTTTAGACTTATGTTTTCACAATTTTTTTTAATTTTAGATTTTCAGGGTAGAGTGTATCAACTAAACATCATTCTTCTCTTCATCCCAAGTATATTTGGGGCAGATGAAGGTCTAACTGCTGAATTTTTAGCTGATGCTTCTTTTTGCTGTCACACTTAAATTACTCAACCACCCCCCACATACCCACTATTTAAACAACTGAAGAAACATTTACCTTTTAATAAAACTGTCAAGAAAAGTGCTTGGTGTTCTTAAAAACATGAAGAGATTGATGGGATAAGGCAAACTTATATTTTTGCTTTGTTTGACAATGAACCAGAAAAAACAGACTTTTGACTAAAGCTTTGTGATGTGCAAGTATAAAAAACAAACAAGCAAACAAACAAAACCAGAGGAAAATGGCAAAAAATTATCAAAGAAAAAAAAAGCTACTACAGACCATCTGTAGGTGAACTACAGAAAAGAATGAGTTTGTTACTAATTTATTTTTGTCTTTCCCATCCTCCTCAAACACAACTTCTAAGATTCCTGCATCTCTTGCCACAATGTCCCTTGCTGTATTAACAAATGTATCTGCACGACCCTGTAAACAGAATAATTTATGAATGCGTGTTTCTCTGTTGCTCAGCTACTCAGCAACCCACTTCCTCAGTCTGATTCCTAATAGCAAAGACTGGAATTAATAAGTCCTGTTTCACCTTCTAAGAGCCTGCCGTGTATGCACAGCTATGTCTGAATTTGTTGCAAACTGAGGGGTTTGTTACTTTTAATTATGTGATTAGATTTGCTTTGGCCTGGCTGGGATTGAGGATAGTAACTCAGGAAGATAAGGAAGTGCTCTGGGTCTTGGCACGTCATAAAGCAGAGAACACAAAAACACCCAAATTCTTCTCTGCGGCAGCTGGAAGGCGTCAGCTCAGGGTTATGGGCTGCAGGAGTGACTGCTGGGCACAGACACCCTTAGACAAAGGTGAAAACCTCTTATATCCCCCCAGACAATTCTGTTCTGAGCTGCTTGATGGGTCTGTGCCCTTCCTGCAGGCAGGCTGTGCCACAGGCAGAGCTTCTCCATTCATGGGAACCTGCAAGACCCACAGAAGGGAGGAAAGCATCAAAGAGTGATCCACAAAATTACCATAAAAATCCACACACTCTTGCTAACATAAGCAAGCAAGAAGACTGTTGGGAAATAATTTTAAGGATTTTAGCTCCATTTTTCTTTGTTTAGAAAGGAGAAACATCTTTCTCCTTTCTAAACAGGAGAAGCACACCACTCCAATTGCTCATAAAATAAAAATATGATGATCCAAGGATTTTGGTATTATTCATAGCAAATAAATTGAATTCTCTTTTTTCCATATAAGTTCCTATGCTAAGGGGACCAACCATCCATATAAAAATGTCCTTCCAAAACCTTCCATGATGACTTACACAATTATCTGAGTCTGCAGAGAATCTCTGGTTAGGAAAAAGGCGCAGAGTCCAGTGAGATAATTTCACTTTATCTAGACATTACCCCTTTCCTATCTGTATTCCAGGTACTCCCCCAGAAAGGTGTACATTTGCCACCACAAGCTAATTTTTTGTTGTATAGGCAAGTGTAAAGGTCCATGAACTCCTCCCTGCCTGAAAGGGTAGGAAAGGCTGCTTAACTCCATGAAAGGAACAAAAAAGGTCATTGTTTTCAAGGAGGTTGCCAAGAGATAAAATTCCTCTTTTTCACAGCTCTTTCCTATTTAACAAAATAGAACTTTTAAATCTGCCTTTAGAAGAAGATGAAAAGGTCTGATTTAACTAATAGAAGATCAAATGTTTCCTCTGTCAGTGTGGTACAAATCTGGAGTTCTTCTGAAATTAGAGCTTTTGCCTGGAAAGTTCACAGAGGAAATTCAGCTTACAAAAAAAGCAGAGCAGAAACCATTTCTGACACCTTGTCTCTTCACTGTCACTACCAAGTTAAATAAGAAAATTGAACAACTGCACATTTAAAGAGATCCAAAATCTGATTTTTTAAAAACTAGCTGAACCAACACACTCTTCTACTGAAAGAGGAGCCCTACATGGCAGCAGTGCTCAAGGAGTTCATGTTGTTTACTCCTTCTGATCAACAGTTAATATTTTTTTGAAAAATGAAAAAAGAAAAAAGAAAAGGTTCAGTGAAAATAGGGGTCTCTCCAGCCCCCTGCGTGTCCTGAGGTACTGTTGCAGAAGTAATTTTCCTCTCCCCTATAGTGTAAACCTTAATAGAGATGCTTTACTTTCTCTTTCTCCTGTCACCTTTTTTTTTTTTTTTTGACAAGGGTGTCGTAATCAGAAGAAAAGCAACATTTCCCCGATGTTATTCTCTATTTAAGCCTAAAATCCCACCATGCTGTACATGAAAATACCAATACATCTCTACTGTAAACCCCATGCTCAGGAATATTCTCTGAATTTCTTATACTTGAGTCATAAAAAGATAAACATAGAATCAGTAAAAAAGTAGGGCTGGAAGGGATTTCAGAGAAGTTATCCAACTGCAACCCTTTGCCTCAAGCCAAGAACATCTTTCAGGGTTTTAAAATCCATATATTAATTGTGATCTATTAAAGCAGACTTCTAAACCACCAAAAGGGAAAAGTAAACCTTTTTCTGCATGAAAATATTGCAGATAATGCAGAGTACAGAAGAACACAGCTGCCAAAAGATTGAATACATCTTATTTTGACAAGTCTTTGGTGAAGAAATGCAAGAATATAAAAAATGTGATGGATACAAACTGCTGTTTACAGGCTGTCTTGCCTACTACCCTCATTGTAAACATCAGCAATTTCCTAATGAAAAAGAAAATAATTGACTTTTAAAGCTATAGCTATCATGTTTATCTGTCTACATTTTCATTACTTTATTACTTCTGAACACCTCTACTATGTGTTTCTGGCTACCTGAACACACACTGAATACAGGAAATATTCCTTTGCATGTAACTGATACACTCTGTCTCCAGAAAAGCTAGAAGATTTATTGAAATGCAGGTCTCCTTTCAGAAGGACAGAGGCTATGGATCTGTACACTCAGCTTCTAATTCCCAGATCCCTAGATTTCTGCAAGAGATTACTATTTCCAGGTAGTCCCTTCTCCCTCTCTCCTGAGGTATAATCTGGTAATTTTAGACTTTAAATTTAATCTACAAAATATTACTTTTATTTCTCCTTAAAGCATCCAGAAAAATATATTTCTTAACTTCCCTAGGTAGCTCCTTTTGTTGATCACCCATCCTTAGTATAAAAACTTTCACCCAGCCTTTTACCTGATTTTTTTTTTTAAGCTGGAAGTTTCTTTTAACTTTACCCAAGTAGAGGTCATGCAGAATGGTTTATTGCTGTCCCTTATGTGAGTATTTTAGTTCTAAAAACCAGCTACTCTTCATCTCCCTTCAGCCTTATATTGCTAAGGTGAACAGAGCTAATTCATTCAACCTTCCCTCACAGGCCCTCTTCCATAAATCTGTCCTCACTCCTTGTGTTCCCTCCTCCAGTAAACAAAAAACATCCCTGCACTCCTGTGCCTGCGCTGGGACACAGAGCCTGGCCCTGGCCTCACTGGTGCCCAGGCTTTATTTCCTTCTACATCTTGATCTTCCTTTGAGGAGGTATTTTAATTAAAATTGCCTTCCCCTCCTGCATTCTGCCCAACAGCAGAGCTGCTGCAGACTCAGTCTGTGATCTCTGCAACTCTGTCACCCAACTTTTCTTTGTTCACTTTTTTTTTTCATTTAATTTAGAATAGTACCTTGCATTTGCTCTTACCAGATTTCATCTTGCTGATACCATGCACTTTCTGCAATTAATCAAAATCATATTTAATTTTAAACCCATTACCCATCATGCTCGCAGCCCTTCTCAGCCCCACACCATCTGGATAGGCACAACATTTCCATTTTATCATTTAAGTCTTTAAACAAGACATTATCTCCCTGCTACATTTGACCCTCATGACATCACTTGCAACATCTTTCCAGAACAAGACAGCAAATAGGTTGACAGGCTCTAATTTTGCCTCATGCTCCACTGTGCTGTTCATGTGAATGCCCCACAGCCCTGGGTCAGGAATCAATCACATTTTCTGTTTCTCTTGCACACTGCAAACTGTGCTACCTGTCAAGAAAAAGCTTTAGATTAGACCTGGTATTGTCATTTATGGGGCAATTCAGGACTTCAGCCACAGCCCATGGAAGGCTGCAGAGAGTTTTGGAGTGATCAATCTAGCAGGTACTGCAGTTACTGGTTTGTCTGTGGAGTAGTTTTTGTTTATTTGGTTCTCTGTGGTTCCTGTGTGCTCAACTCCAATTTTTTTCTGCAGTTGAATTCAGAAAACTGAAACATTCTTCGCACCTGGGACTCACAAGGAAAGCTCAAGACAAAACTTCAGGCAGGTTCCCCAGGAGCAGGAATTTCAGTCCTTATGGGACATCTCTCTTCCTCCTCACTCTTCAAAATCCTACTGAAACTGTCAATACCAGCCTGTAGTTCATGTTGTTGCTATGTTGAGTTCAGTTCCACTTTTCTACCTTCTGCTCACACATCCTTCCCACTGGATGGCAATGCCAACCTCAGCCACCCGTATGGGAGTGTACACACAGACACACAAGCAGATCCAGAGAGTGAAGACAAATTTGAGAGGGGGGAGATGATCAAAGATGTTGTTTACTAGCCCAGCTTCCTGAGTTATACCACTGAGAGTAAAAATTACCTTCCAGGCATTGCATCCTAAACACTCTCAGGCTTCTAAATTCTCCTAGCAATTCTCCTAGGACCTGGATTTAAAAAGTCACAGCACCAGAGGAATGATGTTCTGATCTTCCACCACAAAACCAGCAAGAGAAATGTCTGGAGTACATTGTGTGGGTTGAGACTGTCACTTTCAGACACAGGTAGCCAAACACTCATCCTGCAGCCTCTCTGTGCTGCACAAAGTGCAGGATGAAAAGGTAAATAAATGTCCAATCCAAAAACAAGCAGGAATCGGTGATTTTTTTTACACAGTGATACTCCTGTGCTACAGAAGCAGAAGGACACTTGGTCTCTATCCCACACCTGCCTGAAAATTCTCTGTTCATCCCTGTCTTCTCCTGGTCTTCCTCATTCCAGTCGCCTTAACACAGACCCCAGACTCAGCAGTCTGTCACAAAATTGTGTATCTGTACTTCCCTGTGCCCCCATCGGTTTGATCCAATTACACTTTGGTGCATAGATAAGAAGCATCAGCAGGAATTGGTTTCTAATTCTGTCACTTGTGACAGAACTGCTATTTACTGCATTGTGTGCAGCAAGCAGCCTTGCTTTGTTGCAAGCTCCTTTTTATGATGATCTAAAGGAGCTTTATCAACAGAACAACTAAATTCCTGTTCTGTGGCCTTTCTTCATGATCTGAAAGAAAATTGGCACTTGATATGTCTAAAATAAGTTCCATAATGGCAGCAAAACTGCCATTCACATTCAGCGTGCTGAAAATATCAGATAAATGGCAGGCTTGGCTCATGTTAACAAGCTCCGCACTTCTTGTGTTTGTTTCATCTGTGACAAAATTCAGCACTTAGAAGTCATTAAGGCTGCATTGTGCAAGTCAGAAATGCAGACAGATATTCTGAGAGAATTTTAATCATGTACAAGACATTCAGATATTATATGTTCAGATTTATTTATTTATTATCCTCCTTACAAAACATGTACACAGACAAAATAACTAATTCTAAGAGACCAGCTTTTATTTATGCTCCTCGAAACAGCTGTTTTGAAGGTGGCAGGATTGATGCTGCTATCAGGGACCACACCAAGCCAAAAGGTCATATCCTAAAGCAGAGAGGAAAAGACATGTTCTGATGGGATATTTTCAAGCTCCAGAAATTTACAAACAGTGCCAGAGGCCTTTGGAGCAGCAGGAGCCTGCACAAGCTGTCCCTGGATAATCCACTCTAATTGATGATACTCAGAACAAAGCCTGCCTGAAGTGAATGTGGCCATTGTCCCCTTTTGCTTTTATTGTTCCTGTTTATCTGTTCAGTGTGGTGATAGGAAGCACCAGCACTTCCTTCCCCTGCACCTGGGGAATGAGGCAGCAGTTCAACATTTCAGGGCATTTCACAGGAGAACAACAAAGCAGAACCTTTAAAACCGCTCACAGAGCCAAAATACGGGGAAAGCAGCAGAGGGGCAGCTGCAGGAGGTCAGGAGGAGCTACACACAACGTTGCTCACCACATCTCAGCCTCTCAGCTGCCTGCCCCTCTGTGAACTCTTCAGCTCTTCAATACTGCACCCACAAAACCATTGGAAGGGAGAGAGGAGTGCAAGGCGAGTAGAAAAATGCCTTGTCTCCTGCCATCCATCTTCAGTCCTGTAAAATTTTACCTTTACAAAGAGCAAGGCTTCACTTCTGTTTTAATCTGTCTGTCACCACACAAAACACATGGAGGTGACATCCCCGGGTGCACAATGAAGGGATGAAAATTAAAGAAGAAGAGATCACGGGTTCCTGCTGGTTTCACTTCTGCCACTTCAAGTTTTCTGTGGGTTTCTGGGCCTGCCAGTTCAAGGCAAAGTTATTTCTGAAAGACGGAAACAAAAGGAACACTTTTTTCATGGTAGCCATATTTGAAATTCAGAGCAAACAGAAACTACATTTAGGCTTGGTGAAACGGAAGACAAAAAGAGAGAATCTTTAGAATCTTTCACGCTGTCTGCATTTTCATGCTTCAGAAACTGAAAAGACTAAACCCTCTCTGAAAAAGCAAAATCAAAACGTTCTCAAAATCCACAGCTAAACTTCTTCTCAATAAGAAAAAAAAAAACAAAAAAAAAAAACCAACCCTAGAAAGCTCACAAATTAGGCTACTTTATATCCTATCCTTTTCGTTTCAACAAAAAAATTGTAAGTAAGCTTCAGAAAAATCTTGGTTTTCAGAGCTCTCAATCTCCTGCCCCAATAGAAGGAGTCCCAATACCAAAAAAATTCTCGGAGAATGGTTAACTTGCAGCTTTTCTTCAAAGCAGTTAAAAGGCTAGTGCCTGTACCTGTTTTGAGAGCAGACCTCCTCAGAAAGGCTTTGTAGCAAAGCTTTGGCTGCTTGCTGAGCCAAAATATGTGGCTTTAACAACGTGGCAGCTGCAACAAAAGCAAGAGCTACCTTGTGTTATCAAAATGACATTTATGAGACAAATTCCTGCTAGGGATCAGAGGGACAGAAAACCAGAACTGGACCCTGGTTCTGGTGGTTAGTTTATTTGGTTTCAGGATTATGGGTGCTTTTCATCCTGAGGTCTGAGTATTTATGAACCTTAACTGATCATTACAACCATTACAACATCCCAATACTATGACAGGGAAATATTGTGAGACTCTGAAACATTGCAGGTGAAGCAGAAGTGATGAAAAATTCCTTTTCTCCTATGATTTCAGAAGTTATCTTTGGCTCCTGGGTTGATATGAGCAGTAAGACAAAGAGACATACTATGACTGTCGTGGGAGTGTGTATCTTTTTTTATCCCTGTCAAAGCACTGCAGAATTTCCTTATAGGACTGCATTTAGCCAATGGCATGGGTTATAGCAGGTGTTAGTTCTATCTTAATTTTCTTTAAACTGGATGATTTTTTACCATAAGGATTCCTAAGAAGTCTGCTCACATTATGACAAATGTCAGTGAACATCCATGAGTCACTGCTCATTTGCTCAGGCCAGTGGCCTCTGGCTGTCTCAGCTCCTGACATCTTAGCCACATGAAAATATATGTTCCCATTCCTAGTGCATTTCTAGAAACACATCTTTCCCTGACTCTTGTGGTTAACAATCCCACATCTCATTCAGGAGCTTCATGAAAATCATGGGAATTGCAGAAGGAAAGTTTTTCACATGGAAGGTGTATTTCAACCCTCCAGCTTTAGTCCAGAAAAAAACCTAAAGGAAGACAAATCTAGCCAAGATCTACAAAAAGCATATCTGAAATGAACAGTATGATGTTTTTTGTGTCTATAGCCAAAAGGGCAAGGAAATAAAGGGAGTAAATCTGTGTATTTACTTAAAATCTCATTCAAGAGACGGGGGCTCTGAAATAAGGGAAACAAGCTGCACCACATTTTTTAGTTTTCATTTTGCCTGAAAATTCTGTCTTAAGGATCTGGCTGAAAGAATACAGGAAGTTCTAACTTGCATGCAAAAATGTATTGTAAATTCACAGTCCAGCTTTTGCACTTAAGTCAGGCATGTGCAGAGGGTTTATTTAAATGGACTCTAAAAAAGGAGTTGCTCCTATTGTGTCTTTGCCTCAGCATGAAATGGGAATGAAGTGGCACATCAGTGGTCAGAAATTGGTGAACCAAAGCATCTGCCTTGGAAAGCTTCCAGTAAATACCACCGGAAAACTCCCTAAACCACCATGGCCTTAGTTAGCTTTACCAGAATATCAGTTCAATCACAATCTTTCCTTTCCTTGATTCTTCAGAGTTTTCAACTTGCAGGTCATAAAAACATAAGGTCATACTCTCTTCTTGGTTTCCTTCAAATAACAACCAGTCTCTGTCTTGTGCCCAGTCTGGCATTTGACCTTTCACAACATGGAAAAGGTGACAAATAATTTCCACTGTTTTCTCTCGGATTGTCAGAATTTAATGTTTTCTGGTTTATTCTTTCATATATTGCCATCATACTTTGTTTCACCTGATCTTGACTGAGTATATACTGCATTGCTGTTTTCCCATTTAATTTGTTATGAACACAGAAGAGTTTTCTGCAGTCCAGGTACACTTGATATATTAGGTATAGGAAAGCATTTTAAAGTGTAAGAAAGGCATTTGATTCTAATAATAGATGTCCCAGAGAACCAGGATTTATTTTTTAGTTTCATTTTACTTGGTTCACTATGAAGAAAATAGGGCAGGGAAACAGCAGACACAAAATTTAAGTCCAAATCTGGATGTGAATTGAGGTTCCTCGTTAACTTTTGATGTGATTCCTGATTTCTAAGTAAAACTCTGACACAAAAGCTGTCACCATATGCTTCCAATTGCTCATAGCAAGCTGGACCCAGAATTACCCACACAGGCATGATATGCAACATTTCCACCAGTTTAGAGACTGCCATGGAACTTCAGACAAGTCGTATTTAATTTGCATTAGAATATATTTTCCAAGCAGATCCTGGATTCACCTGCCCCCACAAATGGAGATGTTTGATTAGCAGTGGCAAGCAGAGTGGCAGAGCTCACTTTCCTGCCAGCCTGGATCAGGTGGTGGAGCAGGATCATGACGAGGAACATGTGGAAACAAAAGAGGTTCCCTGTCACACCAGAAGTACACAGCTCTCATTTCCAAATCCTTACAGCTGCCCAAGTCAGATCAAGAGCCTAAAGGAAGTAACGAGACCTCAGCACTGTGGCAATCTTTTTGTAGTCAAAGAAGAAAAGACAGATCCATCTGGCTAAAATACTGCATATGAACCAGATTTCACAAGTAGATTTGCTGCTTTATTGTGAGGAATTCACTTCTTTTCTAACCATGATGTTCTCAACCAGTTCAGACACCAGGAACAAATATGTAACTGGTTATTTCATGCCCCACTTATTTAGATTTTACTAAAATTGATCAGGATAATGGTATGCTATTCAAGCAAGGAGGGAAAGAAATGCACCTCTTTACTTTATAGTAAAGCTGGTTTGTCCTCCACTCTGTGCAAGATGCAAAAGCAGTACTGAATTACTGCACATCCAGATAAATACTTTTTCTAGGAGACAAAATGGATTTATTTGGTTACCTGCATTATTCAAGAATGAAATAGAAACAAGAAAAGTAAAACTGGAATTATAGGCAAATTTTCAAAACTGTTTCAGTATTGCAAAGTGTCATATAACAAGAGAAGTCAGGTTTTCCTGGCATGGATGGTGTGCCAGCTGTATCAGTTAAACCAGAGCAGTGTGGCAGTTACCTACAGGTCTGTTATTCCATGTTTTGCTTAACCTGCTGCTGGAGTCGACACAGTCACAGGACCTGAAATATCTCCTTGCTTTCCCATTCAAGGATCTGTATGGAGCTGCTAGGAATAGTCTCAGACAGTTCCTCACTAATGCCAGTTTCGATCCTTTTATTTCCTTTACTTGGCCTGCCCAGATCCACTGATCACCTGGGACTTGGGGAAGCTCAACCACCTGTGGGAGCTTGCAGCATGCAGCCCTTCCTGCTCTTCTGTGCTGCATGGCAGCAGCAACTTGAATCACAGACCCTGAGAACGCTGAGAATCACAGAATCGTGGAGGTTGAAAAAGACCTTTCAGATCACTGTGTCCAACTGTGAATGCAGCAACACCCAGCCTGCCACTAAACCATGCCCCCAAGGGCCACATCCACCTGTCTTTTAGATCCCTCCAGGATATTTAAAGCCCTCCCCAGGACTCCATTCATTTTGGTCTCACCTTCTCCAGGTGCCATAAACCCCATCAGAGCTGGGGTTTATGCCATTCAGCTCTTCATTCTTCTCACCTGCAGCCTCTTCCTACACTTGGCATAGCACAAGGCTGCAGCACTAACAAGGACTCATGTTTGCATGTGGTTCTGCCGTTCTCATCTCAAAAATCCTTCCTGGGTGTGCTTCAGAGAAAGTGTCTTATGAGTGAGAATCATTCTATTTACTCTTAAACCTTACTCTTAAAGCCCACTGCTTGCTAAGAGCTGAACAGACACAAATGTTTGGCATTAAAAAGCTGCACTCAATGACAGCATAGATTTTTCTTATGCGTACTAGTTTTTGTCTGCTTTGCAAATTAGCATCCTGGGCAATTGTGCCTAGGCAAGGACAGGATTATTTAGTAGCAATGTTACTAAACCTTGAGTGCCTGATATAGTTTAAAATCTATTTGGCTGGCTGTTGGCTCTCTCATCCAACCAGCAGCTCAGGAAAAATGGTAGTGCATCACCACATAGGTCAATGCATTTAGATGCATTCTATTCTTAAATGTCCTTACCTGTTTAACTAAGGACTAAATAAGGAATTTCAGTCTTTTGCTATAAAAATGCGTGGAATTGTCCCATTACATTCCAAGAAAGTTAAATTATCATTAATTGCATCTCCATCTCCAAACTGTGAGGCCTTCCATAAATTGCTACAATTCACTAATTTTCACACATTCTGAATACTCTGGCTTTTGGAGGCAGAGTGCAAGCAGCACTGACTGATCATAGAGGGCTCCTGCAGCCAGAGCTTTGAACATGCTGCCCCCTGCCCATCCTTGTGAGGTGATGAGAGAAACCCTTCATTTGGCCCAAAAAGTCAAAGCCCTGTCCTCACAGTGCTCTCAAGTAACAAAGAGTGGGAAACCTATGCCAGGGAGAAAGTACAGAAGTGGAGTATCTTCTAAAAAATAAACTCATAGAACTAGATGATGCTGGAAGATTAGGAGGGAGGCAAAGAGAACCCATTGTGACAACTTACTGTTCATTTTTAGTACAGGAACTGATAATTTAAAAGATATTTTGTCCTCTGAAACAAGTCCTTCCTAATCTGAATATATTATAGTAGCCATTACTACCATATTAGTAATATTTTCAAGCCCTTTTTCTTATCATTGTTTAAACATCTGAATCCTCTTGAATATGAAGCCAAACACAAAGTATCCAGCATCCTTCATGAAATATCCCTGTAATGGATTAGAAGAGACAAAAAAACCCCAAAACAATTGTAGGTGAGACATTATGAGCCTGAATTTATAACCACATTCTAATCAACTCCAGGAAGAATTAATGGGCCAGTAGAGAAACAAAAGCAAAACCCCTCAAAGGAAAGAGAGCAAACCTTGAGCTCATGTAAACTGCAGCTTCATTAAAGTCAGTGTATCCAGGCCTGTGTACACCAGGAGAAAATATGGCTCTGGATCTGCTTCTTCTGTTGGGGACCATATGGCAAACCTTCACATGACTGAGCTCTCTTCATAAATGAACGCCTGTGTCGAGCTGACTTTATACACGAGTTTCCTGTTTGTGACTTGAGTAACAGCTATGAATAATTCATGATGGAAAAATACAAATTTACAGTGCTTTTCCATCATTTTGCCACCAGGCTTGTGCTCAGCACACTCAGGCAGCACTACTTCTGGAGACTTTGTAGGCAAGGCAGCATGCTTCTTGTGGAAGAAGTAATTGTTTGGGTAGCACCAGATGTCTGCAATGCCTTTCTCACATAATTCCATGAATTATGGCAACACAGTAAAGGACAAAACTCTGAGAATGAAGGCAAGGATGCCAGACCATTAAATCTACTGTGGGGGCAATTTGATTTACAAGCAGTTTTTAGCATGGTGAATGCAACGGGTCACCATCCTCTAAATTATCTGAGAGGTGTTTTTCACCTGCTGTCTCACATTCAAGATCACCTGTGGCACAGGGCAAACCTCAGCACTGCCCAGAGGGCTTCCCCACTGCAACAGAACTACTTATTTCACTCAGTTAATCACAGCAGACAGAGCAATTCTCAGTCCACAGAGTTTGAATAAAACAGCAGGAGCGCCCTCCCTGCCTCTCCAGTTGCAGAGCATGGCATTCACCTGGTGTCCATCCCTTTTGCACTGCTAGCACAGGCAAGCAGTCAGCCCCATCTCTGGCTACAAAAACTCCACATGCTTATTCTGAATTTTTAATTGCAGCTGTTTTGGTGCTCGTCTGTTTGCAAAAAAAAAAAAAATTATCTAGATTTGTCAGTGTGCTATATAATGGGAAAGTCTAAGTCTTATTTTTCTTTTTTCTTTTCTTTTTTTTTTAAATGTTTTTCTTTTGCTTTGCTTTTGGCTTTGTGGGGTTTTGTTTGTTTATGGTTTTGTTTGTTTGTTTGTTTGGGGGTTTTTGCTTGGTTGTGTGGTTTTAGGGATTTTTTGGGGTATGGGTTATTTTTTTGATGGTTTGGTTTGTTTTTGTGGGTTTGGGATTTTTTTTTTGGTTTTTGGTGGGTTATTAGGGTTTTGTTTTTTTTTTTTGGTGGTTGGTTGGTTTTGTTTGTTTGGTGTGGTTTTTTTGTTTGGTTGGTATTTGTTCTTTTTAGGCCCTAAGATGCTGGCCTTTTCAGCAAAGATCCAATTCTTCAAAATCAATTAGTAATTTTGGTGTCTCCATTTTAGTGTGTGCAACATCAGATACATCAATATTACCTCATTTTCTGAAATAGCTCAGTACTCAGACTTGGAAAATTGGACCTTCAGGTTAACCAGTCACTAATCCTCAGTTCTTATTTTACTCCCTAGCCCCTTAGCCACAAATCTCTTTTTCAATGAGAGAGAGGGGGACTGGATTTGTTTCTTCAATGACATATTCATTTACCCATCAAAGGAAAAAAAGTGATGAATCAAGACACAACAGAAAAAACCAAGAAGCAGCAATGAGCCATGAGTCAGACTTGAGTCTGTAAGGAATGACAGTCTGGAGTTAGGGCTCCACTAAATCCAAGCTATCACAGATTGATGAAGAACAACCTCATTTATTGCCTACAAGAATTTTTCTAAAAGGACTTCACTCCAAAATTCAGTTTTGAGAAGGAAAAGGAAGCTGGTGAATCATAGGGTTGTAATGCTGTAATGCATCAACTTTGGCTGTGTATTTGCAGGATGATCCTACTTTCTCTTGCTGTGTATTAATGAAAGGAACTGAACTGTCCTTGACAACAGTATGTCACGATGCTGTCACCTTTTCCACCTTCAAAAATTTCCTTAAAGTTATCTTTTTTTCTAAATAATGCTTTGCATTATTTAGAAAAATTAAACTAACATAGATGATTAAAAAAAAACCAAAACAACAAAAACTAAAACCTTTCAGAGCCTGTTTTATGTCTGGCTCTCTATAATGGAGATCCTGAAACATGATCCATCACAAAAACCAAAAGTGTCTGCCTGAGTCTGACCATCAGGGAAGAGCTGATGCTCAGAGATCAGCATCCTTTCCCTCCATTTGCCAATGTTCCACGAGGCAAAATATCAGAGAAAAAAACAGATTACATGAGACACATGGATATTAGAAGAATTCTATGCAGTAGCCATGAGGATTTCCTCCCCCAGAGCAGACCTGGGAAATCAGCATCTGGCAGATCCTCCCCAGAGGAGGCAGTAGAGGGCTGACAGAGTGTTTGAAGCAGTTGATCTGAGTATTAATAGGCAGACTCCTCCTGCAGTGCCAAATCCAGACCCAGCGTGGAGGGAAGAAGGGTGGGAAGAAGAATCTGAGATGAGACTTTCTTAGAAGAGGGCAGGGTATGGAGGAAATTGAAAATACAGAAAAGTGAAAGAGATTTGGGGTTTATCCTACAAGCTGGAGCTGTTGCAAGAACAAGGAATGAATGAACTTTCTTCAGAATTCTCAAGAAGAAGGAAAATTATAGTGATTACCTCTGAAGGCATTATAACAGCTTATGGACCAAAACTCATGGTGAATATTATGTTCTCAAAACACTTTCTGATTCTCTTTGAAGACCCTGGTGTCTCTCAGGTACAATCATTGTCATAGTTCTTGAAAAGGTTAATGCCAATGATAAGTGTTCTGAAAGAGCTTCATGTTTCTGAAATCCACTAAAACACAGTTAAATGATCCTCACATTTTGTTTGCATCTGTTGCAAGTGAGTGGTTCAGGTGATTTAAAGAAGGACAAGCAAGGGATCAGCAATAGTAGGTTTAAGATAATTTGCAAAAGCACAAAAAACTTGGATGGCAAAGTTCACTCTGTTACTTAATATATATGGAGCCCACAAAGAAAAACTAGAATGAAAGCAATCTACAATGATTTATATGGATGCAACACCACAAGAAGTTAGTGTTAGGAGACCCAAATAAAATTAGATCTTCAGGTGATTACCACAGACCATGCTAAGTACCTTTTTTCCACTATGAACATTCTAAGCAGCAAACTCCACCCTTAAAACAAGTTCAGTTCTTCCCACAAAAGTGTTTCTGTCAGCAGATTAAAAGCACTCCATGCAAATAAGCATAAACCAGCTTCCCTTATTCAGAAAGTTCTATTCAGAAGGAAGTTCTATTCAGAATCTCTTGTATCTGTTACAAACAAATAAAACTAGTTTATTAGTTTCCATCATCTGATGGTTTATAGTATTGAACTAGCAGAAGCTGGAGGATTATGATGATTTCCACACCTACAGGTGGAAGAAATTACTACAACAGGGATGACAAAAGGAAATAGGAGTCCATATCCTGTTCATTCACAATTCCCAAGAGAAATGAGTTCAGATAAAGGTCAAATAACTAGTTAAAGCTCTATGCAAATTACAACATAATAAATTTCCGAACTTCCTTGTTTTGTTGTTTAGAAGAGAAGAATTCAGGAATCCTCACACATTATTAAAAAAAGAGAGAAATAAAAATCAACACAAATTATATGAGTGTCTCTTTAAAAGTTCCCCTCAGACTGGAAAAGAAATCCCACTTCATAACGCATTATCATGATGATTAAAATAGCTGAAACAATTTTATAAGGGGATAAAATCCTATACCCTATATAGGGGAGTAGGCCATGGTTCAAAACTCAAGGTTTTGTAAACCCTTCCTCTGAACACCTCCTCCCTTGGGGTGGAATTAGAGGGAGATTGAAGCCCACAGGACTATTCATTTTCCAGCTTGTGACAGGGATAATCACCCGAGCTGAGGCTTCAGGTCCTGGCTGTGATCAAATCAGCTTTGATGGTATTTCTTGCCTATGAAATAGATATAATCCTGTCTATTTCAGGCCCTGTAAGAGCTAAATTTACTCAAATAACAAAGGTGAAGCTAACTCTCAAGAAGCCCCAAACTTATACAAGGTGTATATTTAGATGATTTCTGACTCCAGTGCTGAGCAAATCTAATCTACCCATCAAACTTTGATTCTGCTAGCAGTGCCTGTGCAGGTGGTTAGAGAAGGACTAAAGCATATAGGTTGGACATAAGACAAATGCAAACCAAAAAAGAGAAACCCCAGACAAAAAAAAACCCCAAACCAACCAAAGCATGTCTTGGGGATTTGCAAGTTTTCTGTTTTTTTCTCAGAAGTGGAATGGTTTTGCCCTCCTTTCACCCCTCTAGCTCCAAGAGCTAAAACTCTTGGTCTTCATATGGTCACTGTGCCCTTCACCAGTACTTGTTTCCTTCCTAAAGTCAGAAATGCAGCATCTGCTGCTCTTTCCTTGTCACTAGAACCAAATACCTCAGCTAAAAAAAAGGAATCAGGGTGGTCTAGATAAAATTGCTTTGCATTTCATACTTTTCTGTTGCCCACAAGTATTTGCTGTCTTCAAGCTTAGGATAAAAAATATCAGTATTGCAGCTTTCTTAACCGGTTATATCCTCACCTTTTTTCTCACCCTCTTTTTTTTTTTTTTTTTTGTATTTCATTTCCTTTTTGATTACAAACTTCTGTTTTCTCAGTATTCCACCTTGATTCTTGAACTCCTGGGGGGGATTCCCCTTTTTAGATTAGATGCTGAATGTTATCCCTTAGCTACACTGACACTAAACTTGAAGAAAAGAAAGTGAAATTATCAGGTCTGGAATACAAAAAGGTAGGAAAAAAAGTATTATAATATGAATCCTCTACAAACCTTTCATTACTGGGAAATCCTTCCACAAAGTGCCATAAATTAAATAGAAAACATTTTAGTAAAAAAAAAAGCCAACAAAAAAACCCCAAACTAAAACTCTTAACTCTTCTGTGTACTAAATCCCAGAAGCTCTGATGTTTTGATGTTTTGAAAGATTTCTCTGTTATGAAATTCCAGACATTAATATTGACATTTTTTCATCTGAGTGTCTGAAAGCTGACTATTAAGTAAAAATCTTTTAGCAGTTGGAAGAGGTTCTATCCAATTCAGAAGCTGTTGTGAGAAGATGTGAAATTTTCTTAGGGTTTATCTACTTAACAGTAAATTGAAAGTGTTGCCTCATCACACTCCCAGGTGTGCAAATTTTGATTTTAATCTCTTGGCTCAAGGCTTTCTGTTCTTGTGACAAACTCTAAACTCATAAAGTAAGAGCAATGCCTAATGTTAGCATTTGTAGCTCTTTTCTTGCTACTAAAGTATGAACCTTAAAAGTCATATTCCTGCAGAGTCATCATAATTAATTTGCCTATTTAATAGGCCTCCTCCTATTAAATAACCCAATATCCACTATTGCCTCTCTACAATGAAGGAAAATATCTTCATCACCCCAATACTGACACACATCAGTCATTGGTTGTTGTCATGAAAATTAGGGGAAAAAATGTCTTCTGTGGACATTAGAAAACTGTTTTTGAGAATCTCATTTCAGTCCTGGCAACCATGAATAGGTGACAGTCTCTTGGGATGTGAGAGCTGCACAAGTGACTCGAGGCACCTTTGGGAATTTGATCCTCAGTTCCTTGAATAATCCAGCCCAAGGAATACTCCCTCAAGCAGGTTCTGCATGAAAATAAGGAGTGGGAGAAATACATTCAAGGCATGCAATTTTCCCATTGGTTTCTATGTTGTGAAGATCATTAAATAAAAAGAGAAGCAGTGAGGCAAAGTACTGGAGTTTTAAAGAAGACTCTCAGACAGCATGGGGAAAATTGCTTAGATAAGCCTAACCAGGTCCCAGAATAGGCTAGAAATAAATAATATTTACATCAGGAATCCAATCTTTTGCCATTTTGTGAGGCAATAAGCTTGGGATCGATTTTGCTCATATATCTTTTATGGCTAACACAATGTGTTAGTAGGCTGCAAATATAATTTGTGTGGTGTATTTCAGACACAGAAATACTCCAGAACTTTTCAGGCATACCTCACAGAGCTGCAAAAATCCACTGTGCACATACTCATCTGTGCAACTTCACTCTCATGTCACTTGGAGTAGAATTACTAGCTCGCTCAAGGTTTGCAGAGTGGTAGAAAATGGATGTATGAATTACAGAAAGGACAGAAAAAGAAACATTACAGTCTGAGGGGTGACTGCTGATAGTGCTTGGAGGGGGCAGAAAATTTTAAGGCAAAGTGCTGAAAGGTCTCAGGCCACGGAGATGTAGACAGTGACAGAACAAGGCAAGAGAGAGAAAGAAACAAGGAAAGGACACAACTGTCTGACAAGCTCAGCTGCAGCAAGCCTCTACTGTGCTTTGACATACTTTCTATTAAGTGAGAAAATAATTGCCCACCACCAGGGAGCTACTGAGTTCATCCAAGTTGGGGTGAAAATAAGGCAATATTCTGAAATGCCTGTGAAACCAGAGATTGATTGATTGATTGATTGATTGACTCACTCACTCACTTATATCATTGTTCTTATTTCCACCACTGCACTGCAAAATCTACATGACACATTCAGACATCTAGATGCAAAAAAGTGTCAACACAGAAGAATTATAGAAGAGTTTGGGCTGGAAGGGACCTTTAATGGTCACCTAGTCCAAGCCCTCTGCCATTGGTAAGCACATCTACAAGCAGACCAGGCTGCTCAGACCCCTGTCCAACCTGACTCAGAAGGTTTCCAGGCATGGAATCAGCTCTCTGGGCAACTTGTGCCAGTGTTTCTCCATTCTCTTCATAAACGATCTAGCCTGGCTTAGATCAAAAACATTAGCCTTTGTCCTAGCACTACAGGCCCTACTAAAAAGTCAGCCTCCACCCTTCTCATATGTTCTCTTAAGGTATTAAATGGCCTCAATAAAGCCTTTCTGGAGCTTTCTCTTCTCCTATAGGACTTAGCAACTGGAGACAAAGGCACAACCACCATCAGAGAGCAAAACTATCTATTCTATTTCTGTGTGAAGAAAAACAGACAGATTGGGGGATGAGTAAATTTTTTTACTCTTTCAGATTTGTGGGATTTTTCACATGACCTTTCTTTAAGCCACATGGGCACATATCAAAACATCAGGCTGAATCAATCAGAAAGCTGTGCATTTACCAGGTAGTTCATGGCCCTTCCTCAAGGAAGCCATTCCAATTAGAAAAGGGCTGACCTAAGAACAACTTTTCCTTTAATTTGCCATCATAGGTTTGGTTCAAGGTCATCATGGTTTGCAGCATTGGCAAGCTCTTGCCCTTTAAAATCTTTGTCCCCATCACTGTGAGTTTTCAAATGCAATAGCAGCCCCCAGCAGAGTCAAAGAGCCTCCCCCCAAAATGCCATCTGTGTTCCATGACAGTAATGTCTGCTCCAGGAAAACCTGCAGTCTTTTGGAAGCAAGCTGCTTCTAAAGATTTGAGAATTTTTTGAATCCCTAACAAAAGATTATTATCTTTTCTAAACTCCTGATCCTCACGTGGACATAAAAATAAATCTCCACCTTATTTATAATTGTTGATTGAGTTAGAAATCTGCCCCTTATCTAACAAAAAGAAAAATGGCATTTAAAGCACTCTTAATTCATTTGGCTTTCTGTTCATTCATTAGCTGAATACACTTTTCACCTGTATTTTTCATTATTCACAGTAAGTCTATTTTTACAAGAGTATTTTGACAACTTTTTAGCAGCAAATGCTCACTGATTTTATGGCAGTCCTCTGCAGAATGTTCTACATTATATGCTTCCCTGGCATGGTACCAGCAGAACACAATGTTTGCTCTTCCTTCTTAATTCAGTGTATGAATACCATTTGGAGGGTTCTAATATTTAAAACTGCCCAGTCCTCAGAAGATGCCATGAATCTGTGTGACCACATGAGCCACAGGAGAGCAGCAAATAAACCATCATGGACTCTCCCCACTTTGCCTAATTCTTCCAGGACCCTGCTGCTAGTACAAGTTATGTGTTGGATGACAAGGCCTTCAGCTGAGATAATTCAATGTGTTCAGTGTGATTAAAGCATTACTACACTCATATGCTTATTCCTCCCACAGCTGATGACTTCTTGCTGGAATAGTCAAAGGGAACCTGGTTTCTACTGAATGCTTATTGGCTTTATATTCAAAAACTCATTTAGGTCTAGTATTCCATTAACATATGATTCATCTGTATCCAAGCTAACTATAAACACACAGAATAAGCTCAGTCACACTCTTTGCTTTCCTTGACTCTTCAGAATTCAATTTGCAGTTCACAAAGACACAATGGTCACACTCTCCGCTTGGTTTCCTTTGAGTAACACCATGGACAGCAATCTCTGGCTCATGACCAGCCAAGAATTTGACCCTTTTCCACACAGAAAATGCAATATATAACTGGCCCTAAAAATGTAGCTCTCTCTTTGTTTAAAATACTGTCAACGTGACCATTTTCATCACAACCTCAAGTTTTGTGGATTAGCTCACAAAAGAATATAAGCATTGAACAAGGAACAAATAGTACTGTTTTAAACAAAAATGTGGTTTTTTCCCCCTAAAGGACTTATTTAACCCAGTCTGGAGCACTGCATTAAAGCATTCACATTTTAGTCTGAATAGTGCTTATTTTGGATTATGATTATTTCTGTGGGTGTTTGGCACCACTGTAAGTAATGAACTATTCCTGTATTAGGCTAAAGAGATTCAACTTCTTCCTGCAGACAGGTTTAGCTCCTTGACAAACCTGCAGTGCTCCCTATCAGCTGTGGGTTGCTACCAAGGCAGGGACAGCACATCCAGACAAATAATTCTGAGGGTTTTAAATTATTATTAGTCATCAGTGAATAACTCATGGCAGCCTTAGTGAATCTTGTTTCTTTGATTTTCTGCAATCAGCTTATGTTTCTTTCTGGAATATTTGTTGTTGCCCAAAAAATATTTGTCAGATGCAGTCTCAGCTTGAAGATCTATCAAAAGGAGCTTCTTGTAAGTAGCTGCTGGACAGAATTCAAATTCGCAGTAGGTTTCATCAGGCACACAGGGCTCAGGACAACTTTCTTATTCTATTAATTGCAAAACTATGACTGGAAGACACAGATTTGAGTTAGAACTTATTCATTTAATTAACCAGGGGGGGATTTAGCAGGGAGACTAAGGGAATGTTAGCTTCTTCTTTCCACTCTCGGAACACAGGACGCAATTGTGCAGTTTCCAACTAATCAATATTGTTTAGGAATCTGATCACATCTGAACTGATGAAATACTTACTTTTAAAAAATGTATTCAAAGAAGTCTAGTGTCCTTATGGAATTTTTTCTTATTAATTTGGTAGGATACCTACAGAACAAAGCAAACCCAAGACAAATAAACATACATTTGTAAGTAATTTCAGGGGACAAAATACACATAATTCACTCGGTTAGAGTACAAGAACTCTGTTACACACAACCGAATCCACGCTGTAAACAAACCAGTAGCTTAGTTAAAAAAACAAAACAAAACAAAACAAATGTTTTCTCAATATACTAGCTGCAGAAACCACCTGTTATTTTTGGTAGACTCAGATCATGTCAATTTGTCTTGAGGCTGTTGAATGTTGGATTTCCTGCGCTCACTCTTCTCCACCCCAAAATACTTATGATTCCTTATTAGACAGATATTTTATCCAAGTCACATCAGATACTCCTTTCTTAATTATTATTTCTTTAGTGGGTAAATTCCTGCATTTGTCTTCTCCCTTACTTCGACTCCTAGCCAAACCAAGCAGCTGTGTACTCCCAGCTTACAGATCCATAAGAGCCATCCCCAACAGCTGGGGACTTTGGGACATTTAACTAATCTGTGTGGCTATATTATAGCTCTGCTGTCATCCTTACATATTTATTCAGGTTCAGTTCATGAACAACTTGTGTGCATGTGGGAAATAATTCAGCTTGCAATTAAAGATGCCTCCTCCACGGCAAAAATGCCTCTAAGAATCTAGAACATCTTTCCCATTCATATTGAAATGCAGCAGCTAAAATAATAACTCCCCAAGTGATGTTCCTAAGGAGTTTCCTGCTGCCTGCAGAAAAAGTCTGAGGTAGGAGACCCTGAGCACTTAAATATGATCTGCATTCTGAACAGACTCCAAAATTTTTCTTTCACTTCAGCCTTTGTCAGCTATAAAAATGCTTCTGCCATTATTTTAGGAACCAATGCCCAGGTGGCCCAGCTGTTAATGTCACTGACAAACTGCTTGCTCCTGTTGAGTGGTGCCTCACTCCACCCCTGCTCCCACTGAGGTCAATTTGCTGGGGGCAAGCAGTGCACAAATTCAGCAGGATTTGGCCTTCATTGGGAGTCTGAATCTTTTTATGAAAACTGAGTAAAGGACTCTTCTGGTTTCCTGCCCAGTCAAAACTTTTATGTAAGGTAGAAAGGGATAAAGTTCCTGCAGCACACATTAAAAATATGCTGGGGAAAGCAGCCTGGGTTAATCCTGCCTCAGGCAAAGACAAACCCATCTGTGAGACAGATTTTGCTCAAGACCTGGCTGTACTTGGTGGGTAGCTGGGGAGGACAGGGAATCCTGGTGTCTGCCTCAGTGGGGTTGATTCTGGGTGAGAATTGTCTCCTGCACCAGCTGTGCATCCATCTCCAGACCTGGCACCTGGCAGTGCCCATCTCTGCCACTCCACATCTGGGCACTTGAGCCCAACCATGCTGATGAGGAATGAGCTACCCAAGCATACCATAGGAATGAGCTGTGGCCAAACTGGGCAAGTGCTGCAGCAATGGAATCGGGGCTGGCTTCAGCAGGGGGCAATCCACCACCACACACCACCTCTCCTGCCCTGAAAGACTGCTGGGCCCTCCCAAGGGCAAGGTCGGAATCACAGAATGTTCTGAGTTGGAAGGGAGCCACAGGGATCAGGGGGGCCAACCCCTCAGTGAACCCCCCACACAGTGGTCAAACCTTGGTGTTATCAGCACATGAGCCAATCTCAACTCGTTGGCTTCCTTCCCGAGTAAAATAATTTTTATTTCTTGCTCTAACAGTAGCCTCAAACAGAAGCAACAGCCTAAAAAGTGCAAGGGGGAGGGCTGACTGTGTGAAATGTTTCCTCTGAAATTAAATGCTGGTTACATTGGGACCCACAGGCAGTTTTATAATGCCCTTTGCAGGCATATTTTGAACTTTCTGGGGTTTTCTTTCTGCAATTGTGGAGATGGAGGTGGCTCAGAACTGCACTAATGGGATGTTTGCATTTACCTTCCCCACTCTGGATCCTGGTTGCCTTTCCATCCTCCAACTCTTCCTGTGACCCCCCAAGTACCACTCAAAATCAGCCTTCTCCCATGCCCTGATGGCACCTCTTGGGTCACAACCTGGCCAAGAGAACCCAGGTCTGGGGTTTTGAATGTGTTTTGTGAGTCTCTGCAGGTAGATTTTTCAATTAACTTCAAATTAAATGCCAACTATGGTACAACTTAAATTGGAAAACATAGAGCAGCCTAGCCTTGCCACCTGTAATTTTTTTTTTTTTTGGCACTGTACTGCAGCAAAAATCCTGGGGTTTTTTATTTTAAAACCGAAATAAGCAATACACTCATAACCTTTGTGCTCGGGGAATCTCACAGAAATGGGAACTGGTAGATTTGAGGGTTATTGAAGATGAGAAGGATTTAACAACTACACCAAGTGAAGTAATAAAGTACTGGGGGTTTTTTTACGGTGCTTTATTTATTGTGCCTATGTCATTGTCATGCTAAAACTGCACACTGTTCTGAGCATAAAGGAGGATTTTAAAAAGAATTGGAAAGCTGTATAATTTCATTGCTGTGGCTGATAAGAGTTGTGAAAGTGTTACCTTAGCCTGAAAAGCTAAAAATTTCATCCAAGCTTCATATTGCATATCTTTAAAC
This sequence comes from Pheucticus melanocephalus, assembly GCA_013398405.1. NCBI lineage: Eukaryota > Metazoa > Chordata > Aves > Passeriformes > Cardinalidae > Pheucticus > Pheucticus melanocephalus. The sequence goes on from VZSJ01002791.1 coordinate 359,945, forward strand.
CCTGATGTTTGTCACTTTTTCCATGATTTACTGTGGTTCAGACTGGTTTTCAGTCTGAAAATTACAAGTTGTTGCATTCAGTCTGCCACAGAGAGACTTCCCCATATCTGAAATAAGTGTGCTGAGTGTGAATTTTGCTTTATGTAAAATAGCACTAAATGATATTTACAAACAAACACAAGTTTACACAGGAATAACACCAAACTGGGGCCACTAAGAGAAAAAAAGAAGCCCCTGATTATCCTCTTACTGTACAAACTCTGCACCTTACTCTTAGATTTTCAGACTGGAATGGCAATATTTTAATTACAGTAGATTAAATAAACTTGAGTAGGAATTAAATATTCCAGACATTTAAAAAATAAACTCAATGAACTTTTCTAGAGATGGTCCATAGACTAAGGCAAAGATAGCTGTGAGAAAATCTATCAAAGTATCAGAAAGTTAATGGTGCAATAGGCAGTGTGAGACCTGCTGTGACCTAAAAGGTGCATAAGGGGTGGGAACTGTCCTGCTTTCAATTATTAAACAGCTCTCATCTCAGTCCATGAGGTGTTGGGGGACTTCCCTGACTCTCCTTCCCATCCTACAGGGCTGGGAGTAGCAAGGAGCTGTGTGGCACTTGGCTGCCAGCTGGGGATAAAACACAGCAAGGACAGACCATAATTTTGCTTCTCTGCAAGTGAGAGAAGCAGCCAAACTAATCCAGAGTACTGGATCATCAGTAGTCTGCAATCTCTTTATTCCTGGAGGCATGAAGCTGATTCACTCCCAGCTCAGTTACAGAAGTAGCTCTGCTGTGGAAATGATCAGGAAAATTGCTTTCTTCTGGAGGCCTGGCATCTAAACTCTCCATGGTCTTATCAACCCAACAAACTTCTCACATAAAAAACCTCTTAAAATACAGAAGACAAAAGAGTGAGCTCACTGAAGAGCCTTTTTTAATAATTACAGAACCACGGATTAGTTTGGGTTGGAAAGGACCTTTAAATGTCATGTGGCTCAATCTCCCTGCAATGAGCAGGGACTGCTTTATCTTCCTATTCAGTACCTTTAATGAAACACAAAAATGCAGGTTTTTTTTCCATAGCCCTTTGTCAAGGGATAGCGACACCCAAGCTTCTGACAAACACACACAAAACCATAAGTTCAATATGTTATGATTATGCCTTCATTTCTGATGCTTTGGGGGTTTCTCCGGAGATTCACACATTAGCATCTCCATCTATAAGATTTACAACTGACATTTAGCTTTTCTCCAGGTTTGCAAACAAGAGAGAAAAACCTTGACTTCCTTCCTCTTCATCCCAGAGCTCTCAGGTGCTTAAAGCAAATTGCCAAGAGGATCTTGGCTTCAAGATTCTCTGGCGCTGCAGAAGTGGTGCTCTTTTTTCTCAGAGGTGTTTGATTCCCAGGGTCACCCATGTGATGGGCCAGAGGAGTGCTGAGCTCTGTGTTTGAGAGCAAGAAACGGAAACTCATAAAGGACTCACAGAGTATATAAGAGAGATGGAAAGCACTCTCACAGTTTCAAAGCCCAGGATTACATCATAAAGCCTGAGCTGTCTCTCTGCTTTCTTTTCACATGATATATCTATCCTCTGCTATCCAGCACCACTTTAAAAATATCTGAGCTTTCTCCAAGAGAGCACACTTCCACAACCGGAATAATTCGACACCAGCATTTGTGCTTGGAAATTCTGTGAGTGTGTTGTTAAAGGGGACTTGTGTTTTCCAAAACAGACTTTATAAAGATCAGGCTCTGTTTTCATCGGGCAGCCTGTGTAAATTCTTCAGTTCTTAGGTTGCTTCTGGAGTATGACAAAACCCATTTGTCATATTTACATGTCTGGTTGCTTCTCCTGCACCACCTGACCAGGAGAGCATCCAGTCTCACATTATTTAAAGGCTTCTTGGAACAAAAGCCACATATCCAGTTCATTTATTTCCTCCTAAAACCACAACCTTGGGTGAGTGCCATTCTCACTTGTACTTTATCTCATGTGTCAGCATTTTACAGACATTTTCCTTCTGCCAGCATAATCTCCTATGTGAGCCTAATCCTGCCAAACTTCAGAATTATTTGCCCTTCTGAGACATTTTCTTTGTCACGTATGTTCTTCTGATACCACTTTGAAGGGGATTTAGTTGTAATCTAGACCACAGCAGACAAAACAAATTATTGAAGAGATCAGCAGCCTGCTCCTCAACACCACAACCATATAGGACTCAATCCACAGGTGTGGGTACTACATTTGGCTAGAGGCCAGAATGGACACACTGGATTCAAGGAGGTATTTTCTGCTGTTGGGAGGCTGGGAGGGAGCTCTGCACGAGGTTTGGATCCTCACAGGGACTCACATTTCTTTCAGGGCGGCACCCCTGGCAAGCTGCATTTTCTGCTGCGCAGCTCCAGACAGCACCCGGAGGCACGAGCAAGCCTGCAGACTTCCAAGAATGCGGCTGACTCCTGCCCAAATCCATTTTTGGTTGTACCAGAAATCCTCATTAAAGCCAGTAATTTAGGTAAAATCACCCCAGCTGATTTGAGGAAGGGTTTACAAAGTCAGTTTCTAAAGCAGCCAACAGAAGGGTTAAGCCCACGTTGCCTCTACGCTTCGCCAAGCAGACGAGGCAATTCGCCAATTTTTCAGCCCTCAGTAAACTTGACAGAATTGTTTAGGTGGACAAATTGGGTAAATTATTTCTTAAATACGTGCTGTTGTGGCCTTTCCCTTAGCTTGCTTGTTTCGTCTTTTCCTGGGTTTTTTTCACCATTCTTATAATTCAACTTTGAATAAGCCCTTGTGATTTCTTACTATTCCCCCCCTTATTTACCCCACCTCTAAGCCAGAGGGAGCAGAAGGGGTCAAACAGTGAGAAGCCTGTGATCCTGCCAGAGTGATGCAGCAGTGGGGTGCCCTCCCAACCTTGTGGAAATTGAAGCCTTCCCCTGAAAGTTACAGTCTTTATTCATCTTTATTGAGTGTTTACACCAAGTGGCCTTTTGAAGCCAACCAGAGCAGTGCAAGGGTTGCACACAGCCTGTAATAATTTTATATTTGCTGCAGAATTCAGAGCAGGGGGGAGATATAATGCAGAGGCACCATGGTGCCAGCAAAGCAGTATTGATATTTTTATCAAAATTCTGTGTTTGCTCTGTGAGGTGTTTGTCTGACCTCACTACTCAAATGACATTGATGCTGGTAACAATTTTGACACTGACTTCAAACAGATTTTTTATTTTTCTCCTCCCACCTCCCTGAATTTTCACAAGCACAAAAACTGTCATCTTGAATTAAAGAAGGAAAAATATACAGGGAAAGTTGCATTAAATCCAGTCTGGTCCTACAGAAGTCCACAGTATGGCATCCTGTTTTCATGAGGGATGTCCTGAGCAGGGCCATGATAGGGGATCTCCTCCTGGAACAAAAATTGGGGGAGCAATCTTTTTTTTGTGAGCCTGCCTGCTGAAAGAAATTCAGGTAGGAAACTGATGTGCTCACAGCAAAGACACAACCACATGAGCACATCACTCCAGAACCAGTTCCATGCCCTGGGCCAGGGCGTGCCAGCTCATGGAATGAGCAGTGGGGATGACTTTTCCTCTTCAACAGCTCACCATAGATATTGGGGATAGCACCTTTCTGGCATAAAGCTGGTTCTTTGGGAGGGCTCTGGTTTAGTCTTTGCTTTACCTTCAGGTCTGGGGTAACCAGACAGCTTTTCCTGTACAGTTGGTTCCACAAGACTTCAAGACCTCAGACGGAGCCTTGATATCCAAGAAGCTCCTGGGTTCCCAGATCACCACCTGCCTAAGACCAGAACCTTCTAAAAACTCTCTGTGCCACCCACCACGATGCTGTAAACTGTGCTGTGACCAATCCTGTCTACTGGAGCTGCTTCCATCACTGTCACATGAATAAACAAGACAGAAGACATGACAGAACAGAATAGATTCAAAAGTAAAAATAACTAAGGGCACTGACAGAAACTTCACGTAGAGGATCAAGGTACCAAGCCAGATGCTTACTAATCAACCAAGTCACTATGATGGCTTCTCTTCCAGTTGTCCCTCTGCCTGGGATTAATGCATCTCCAAGATGAGAAGAACAGGGAGTATTGAAAACAACTGGCAAGGAGGAAAACATGACTAAGCATCAAACTCAAAACACACAGCATGAACAAAATATGTGGCAAGTGGGGATCTCAAGAGGGTTTTACAGCTAGTTTTTTAGAAAAATACACACTGCCACCTTGGACAGGGAGCAATAAAAACAATCGACTGGATCACTCACACTGACAGAGCAATGCTGTCACGTGCAGCTGAACACTTCCTTCCTCATCCTGGCAGTGGAAACAGGCTCACAGAGTATATTTGTGTCCTCTTTAGGCACCTTCAGTCAGTCCCAGGGGTAGAATGAAGCTGTGACTGAGTACTAGTGACATTCAGGGTTTTGGGTGTTTTTTAGGTTTTTTGTTTCAGTTGTTTATTTGTTTTGAGGGGTTTTTTGTTGTTGTTGTTGGGTTTTTTTACTTATAGGTGCTTGGAATGTACTGAGGTCTTTCCATGGTAGCATTAGATTAGAGAGGAGACTATCAAAGCCAGAGGGGGTGGTGAGCTGTGTGACACTTCTGTCAATGTTACAAGGTTCCCTGCTGCTCTTCCAGCCAAAAGGAACCACAGAGACAATGTGGTTGACTGCCTGTTTTCCTCACTCACTTCTTGAGCATCCTCTGACAGGATCAGCCTGTCTGGATTTATACTGCCAAAAGAAACAAAGTGGAAGTTTTGTTCAGGTAGCAAGAACTGTCTCAGTCTCTCTTGCAAGGCAGTAAAGTAGCACACAGCCCTCACTGGTGAAAATCCATTTGACTTCAAAGCAGTTGCTTGGATTTGACACCAGGCCTGCCCACAGAAGGATATTTGCAGGCATTAAGTGTTAATGTATGAATTTTGGCAGAAAATAAAGCCTCTTGCAGATCAGTGGGGCTGGGTGTGCCTGAGCTTCAGTTCTGGTTAAAAGCAACTCCACACCATCAGCCTGGTCACGTTCAGGAGGAACAGGCATGACCACAGATTCACAAATAGTGCAGTTTATTGAAAGAACAGAAATAACAGATTCAGACCTGCCATGGATGAACATACCAGCTGTGAGAGACTCTAATAAAAACCATAATACTGTATTAACCTGGGTAATAGTAACCCTATACAGAGGCTTACCAAGACGGTGGCCTCCTCTGAGAGAAGGGAGAGCAGAGTAACCAGTCATCTGTCTCCACCTCGTTTGTTCTGGGGCTCCCTCCTAGCTAGGTGAAATTTCTACCCTCCTGATATACAGCCCAAACTTAACCCCCCTCCTCCATCTTACAAGCAGCAGGATCAGGGTGGACTGTTGAGTACTTTAGTCACATATGTGGTAGCACTTACCTCATGAAGATTAATAGTGTATGCGGGAAGAGAACTTTAAAAGACAGGCAAAACTCACTTTTTGGCTGTGCTGTCCTTCAAATTTTCAGTCACACAGCCTTGTTCTGTTCTTCACATCTTATCTTCACAGGACCTCCCCTCACAGCCAGCTCAGCCTTTCGTGATGTCAGCCATGCAGATCTCCATCTGCAAAGATAATACAGAACGAGCACAGCATGTGCTGCACACAGAAAAGCCTCAGCCCTTCCCTGATTCCTTCAGGGATCAGCATCTATCCCACAGTAAGGCTGGAGCAGCAGTGCACTGATGATCCACCACAGCAACATGAAGGTTTTCAAACATAACAATCAACATCATTAATGCAGTTTTAGATGTCTGAAAGTGTTTGCAAATTTATCTTTCCTGGCTGGTGGAAGAGTGTGGAGGACAGAAAGTAAGATATTTGTTTTCCCTTCAAGTGGCAATTAAAATGAAAAATATAACATTTTGAAATCTTGGAAGTTGCATTTCAATAAATTGGAGCGTCTAAATAGAAACAAAATAGTCCATTCCTAGTAAATGAAAAGATTAACTTTATTTGAACAGTTTATTTTTCCCTCTCATTTTCTAACAATGATTATGAAAAAGGGCTGGGGGGGGATAATCATTCCAGGCTGACGCAAAAATTTAAGTCTCTCACCCACTCCAAGGGTAAAGAGACAGTGAGAGGTGTCCTGCATCTCAGCTCTTTCAGAAGATATGAGCAGCCAAAAAGGAGGTAGATGAACATTAATTTAAGTAATATCACACTCTGCAAGGCCTTGGGTGTTTTTTTTTTCAGCAATGAGAGCAGGAGAACACAGAGCTGGGCAGAAAGACTGTGATAACCTAGCTCCAAACAAGCCCAGTTGTGCTCAGAGGAAAAAAGCTTTGTGGAAGGTCACTGTGATACACACAGGACAAATGTTCTGCAGCCCAGAAAGCAAACAAACCAACCCTACTTCAAAGAAATGACAGTGAGCCAAGCAAGCGGAAAGAGCAGCAAGAGAAATATGAGTGGGGATTTTAATCACATTTCCCTGCTGCATTTTTTGTTGCTGAAGGGCTTTCACCAGCTCTAACTGTGATGCTCAGACACAGATCAAGGAGGGATAAATTCTGTGGTCACAGTTCTCCAGCAATCAATGCCACCAGCACTGCTCTGCTCGTGGTTACACAGGGTGACAACCAGCTTAGAGGAGGTGACTCCACTTGCCTGGGTCTGCCCGGTCTTGTTTCAGTTGAATAACTAGCACAAAAAAAAAGAGAACAGAATGGACATTTCTATGACAGCAACCACCGTGAGAAGGTGAAAATGAGGGAGGAGTGTTGAAGGCAGCCAGTCCTCAGCATGAAGTTGAAAAAAGTCAACAACTCTGTCAAAAATTATATTCTGTATTTTATTCAGCTCTGGAAGAGGGACTACAGTACTTCTAAAAAGCAGGGTGCAACTGATAACAGTCTCCAAGTATTTTATTAGACTAAAACAATTGTGCTCTTTTGCACATGAATATTTATGAAAAAAACAGAAAAATAATGACACAACTTTCCAAATATATAAACTTTGGTGGCATTTATATCCTTTCTCAGGGCACTTTCTGGAAATATTCCAGCTGCTCACAGAGCACTACTTAAGGAGTACTTAATATCTTCTGAAAAACAAAGCCTGTCTTCAAGTACTTTGTGATATCAGGGACATTGCAGAGAATTTATTAACAGAAATATTTAAGCAAAGAGTAAAAATAAACACAAATGTCAGAGA
>VZSJ01002791.1:372155-441431 GCA_013398405.1 Pheucticus melanocephalus
GGGGGCGGCGGCGGGGGACAGCGGCGGGCGCCCCCCTCGCCGCGGGACGCGCTGCTGCTGGCCGTGGCCAACCTGAACGGCGTGCCCGGGCTGCTGCCCTACAACCTGTCCCTGGAGGTGGTGATGGCGATCGAGGCGGGGTTGGGCGACCTGCCCCTCTTCCCCTTCTCTTCAGCCAGCGCCTCCTGGAGCAACGACCCCGTCTCCTTCCTGCAGAGTCTCTGCCACACCGTGGTGGTGCAGGGGGTCTCAGCCATCCTCGCCTTCCCGCAGAGCCGTGGGGAGATGCTGGAGCTGGACTTCATCTCGGCGGCGCTGCGCATCCCGGTGGTCAGCATCGTGCTGGGCGAGTTCCCCCGGCGGAGCCTGGTAAGGCGCTGGGGACACGGGGAGGAAGCGGGGGGCAGGGGAAGGGTCCGGGGACGGGCGTCGGAGCCGGGCAGGGGTCTCGGCAGGAGGCTTCTGACCGAGGGAGAAGCGCTCGGACCCCGGGGCTGCCGGCATCGCTCTTCGGTCCCTCCCTCTTTTAGCAGCCTGTTCCGCTTTAGCCCCGGGATGGCCGGGGAGAAGCGTCCTCTCCGTGGAAAGGCAGCCAAGAGCTCGGTGGCACAAGCCCGAAGGCATACACGGTGATTAGTTGCAGAGCCGAGAGTAGAAGGGGGTCCAGGACATGCTTTGCATATCAAGAAAAGGTTGTTAAGGGGAAAAGAAAAAAAAAAAGGCAAACCGAAAAAAAACCAAACGGCTTTCAGAGTGTTTGTTTTGGGTCTTATTGCTGTGGTCTGTGTACGGGCACTGCGGGTTGGGCACCAGGTGACACTTCTCAGGGAAGTTGTTCAGTGTAACTTGACTTTGCGTCGAGCTGAGCTCAAGCGCCAGGATTTTCTGTTTCACCTGTAGTTCGTGCGTTGGTACCAGATCAGATTTTTGCCAATTTAGGTTGCCTAACTAAAGCAGTGGAAACTGCAGCCCATCCTGTTTGCTTGATTGTGTAGCTAAAATAGTAGAAATGGAATTCTTTGTGTTTGACAAAACTCTTAGGCACAAGTAGAAGCAGCGTCAGGAGCTAAACTTTCTGTCATACAGAGACGTGTAACTTAGTGTTACTCTGGAGGACGGTGATAGATACAGTATTTTGAAACTGCCTTTGATGTCAGGAATCTTCAGGTAAAAGAGCTGGAAGAAAATGCTCTCTTCTATAAAGCCTGTGCAAGGGAAGTCATAAGTCAAATGGTACAAGCTGCCTTTTAAGTGCAGGATAAATAGTTGTTTTATGTAAAAAGTGGTAGTTCAACCTTGCTTTCAAAATGTAATTAGAAAAAAAACATTGCTAAGTGAATTTGCTTTGCAAAAACAAATACAGACCACAGCCTGGATCTAATTTCTGTGGGTTTGGGTTTTTTTCAGTTTTTGTGTATTTGAATTGTGACAGAAAAGGTAGAAAAAGTCTGTGTTAGGTAGTTCCTAGTCTGTAATTGAAGATGTGACTGCTGTATCCTGGTCTGAGTCACGGAATGGTTGGAGTCAGAAGGGACCTTAAAGATGATCTCATTCCACCCCCTTCCACACCTTCTACCAGACCAGGCTGCTCCAAGCCTCATCCAGCACGGCCTTGAGCATCTCCAGGGATGGGGCAGCCACAGCCTCTCTGGGCAGCCTGTGCCAGGGCTTCATCACCTTCACAGTCAAGGATTTCCTCCCAATATCCCATCCAGCCCTGCCCTCTGGTATTTTGAAGCTTCTGCCCCTCCACTTGTCACTCTGTGTCCTTGTCAATATCCCCTCTCCCGCTCTTTTGTAGCCCCTTTAATTCAGCTAGGCTTCTCTACCTCAGCAAAACCCATGTAACTCAGGTCTCTCTAGGTTTAAGCCAAAACTCAGGGGTAACAGTGCTACTGAATTCTGCTGTTGATGGTGCCAGTAGCATCCAAGTTTGCTGTTACATCCACCAGCCTTGCAGCTGCAGTCACAATGGTGCTGGAGGCAACAGCCAAAGCTCCCTGAGGGCCAAATCCTGAACCCAGGATTTGCTCTGGCTGTTAGCATTATTTTATCCTCCATCTCAGAGAAGGGTCTAAGCTCACCCAAAGCTGCCTGAGTTCACAGGATGTGTTCAACACATGCAGCACAGGGTTAGATTTCATTGCTGCTTTCCATGGACTTCAAAGCTCCTGCTTAACTTTCAGATTGTTCTCAGTGTGGAGCCCGAAAGATCAATCTGTCCAAATCAGGACTTTGTTCTTAAGCAGGCTTTAACTGGCATTGTCTTCAGTGACAGTGAAACCAATGCCTGGCACTGCACCTGTGCTGAACAGACTCCGTTTTTCTTTTGGGCTGAGTTTTAAAAAAATTACTTTTCAAGGATCTATGGATTTAAAAAAACAGCTCAGACTTACTCAAAGGCCAGCAGGCACTTGTGTTCAGGTGTGTTAGTCTATCAAGGTTGTCTTGGAAGGGCTGACATCTTTCTGAACACTGTTTTTTTCATATTTTCACTTATTACATACCATTTTAGGCTAATACTGGAGGCAGTTCTACAGCAGCCTTGCTTTGCATACTTCTAGAGTTACAGGATTTCCAAGAGCATATTGGACCCAGGAGTCCCTGGAGTTGTTGCCAGTCTCTGTTGCAGGCAGGGATTTTCTGTTGCTCACAGTCCCATACCAGCACTGACATGAAATGAACACGCCACAGACCTGTCACCTTCCTGTCTCTGTAGACCTCGAGCTGCAGATTGGCTTCTTCTACTGACTGGCCATCTTAGAGGAGGCAGTTGCACATGACATCGTTGTAGACAGGGCAGATTTTACTGATAGGCCCAGCATGCAGATATCCAGAGAAGAAAAGATTGATTTCTAACCCTGCTTCTGAATTCGCCCCTGGGGTTACCCCTCCTGCTGATGTTTGGACAGAGCATCTTCCCTCCCACAAAATCACTGCAGCATGCCCTTAGGAGTGCCTGCAGGTATCTTCCTTCCACACAGGCACAGGAGCAGACCCAAAACTTGTTTTGTCCTTGGAGAGCATTTTGTACTGTGTACATGTGAAGACCATGGCAAGCATAACAAACCCAGTATTCACTAGATGCTGTGTCATACTGCTTCTCCTTAATATTGAAATCTTTTATTAGGGTGATCTTAAGGTACTAATGTCTAGCAAAGTCTTGTTTTCCACACTACAACAGGACAGGAACATACATATGCAATGTCTTGCCCTGCTGCTGGATGCTAATGTCCTTATTTCATGCAGAAGTTTATAACAGGCAAATGTTCATCGTAATTGAAAAGCGTGTTGATCTTGGAGCAAATCTCCTCTAACATGGAAAAAATCAATGCTTAGAATAAAAGAGAAGGTAAAGATCCAGAAATTAAATACCTTTTAACAATATTGCCTGTTGTCTCTGTGGTGTTTGATGACAGTAATACTTCAGATGTGTAACATAAGAGGAAATACACAGTACCACATATGAGCAGCTACAGTCACATAAGATATCTAGACAGTGTTTTCAAACGTTCTGTGGTTGTTCAAACATATTTAAAAATCAATTTCTCATTAAATTCTATCACCCTGAGGATAAAAAAAAAGAGAGCAAAGTCTTTCCCCATGCCATGAATGATCACAAGACAACAGCCACCACAAGGTGTGGTACTACACTCATTCTCCCACAAAGCAACAGCTTATTCTGGAGGTTCAGGAGTGTGTTACTTTCAAGGAGGCTGCACAGAGTAAAGTATGACACACTTTTTTCATTTTATATCTTGATTTAATTTTTAATGTACACTAACAGTATATCCAAGTGCTGTTGTGACCTGAAAAAATGCTGTTTACTTTTCCCACTTTACTGTCATTCCAGTAAATTTTCACACTCAGAAAGCAAAAGTAACAATTTAACACTGTCATTCAGCAAGGGGAAAAAAAAAGGCACTGGATTTCTTCACTACTAACACAAATGCAAATTACAGAGAAGCTTTGACAGCTCATTATTTTGGAGAAAGCATCTTCACAAGCACTGATGCCACTGAGGCAAGGCTTGTCACTTTATGTATGTTTGTATCAAGAGAAGCACTTTATCTTTTGTTTCCAAGATTGCCAACGTCATTAATAATTTTCCCATGGATGGAACAGGGAAAAGATCCAGGGAACATGAAGCATAAATAAATACAGTGATATTGCTTCTAGTAGTACAGCTCAGAGCTGAGTCTGGGTAGAATAGCCCATAATATCCATTTTGTTGGTGATAGTATCAGAAACACAGGAGAGGTCATGTTTGCAGCAGTGTTCTCTGAATTCAAAGGTATATCTTTAGTGGGTTTCAGATGAATCAGGACCTCTGATGTCTGTTAACATGAAAAGGAATCTTCTCAGAGTAACTAAACTGAATAAAGTAATTGCAAGTCATCAGTCCCTGCCAGTCTGTGCTTTACCTATTTTCTTAAAGGAACTGAAACTGCAGTGCTACTGATTACTGCTATGACTTCAGAAGGGGCCAAAAGAATAAATAAACCAAATCAAAGTTCCAGATTAAACTGAATTTTCCAGTGAAAAGCAAGCTCATCCTCAGAACAGATCCTGTCAAAAGAAACTGCCTATAATATTTAATTTTTTGTTTTTAAAGGAATTAAGTGGATTTTTTTTAACAGCTTCCTAATTTATAGATATATCAGACCAGCCTGGGTGAGGAAATACAGCTCTTTTTGGAAACAGACAGGAATACCACTGTGAATACAATGTTCTTAGAAGTCATACTGACCTGCAAGACACAGACTATGCATTGCACAGTGAGGGCAGGCAGAAATTACAGCAAAGGGACAGAGATGTGGGAAAGCTTCTGCCCAACTAAATGACCAGAGACACTTTTTTCTTTTCCTTCTCAGAGACAGAATTTCATTTTTGCAGAAAAGTGGGTTTGATTTTGGAGAAGGTTTTAATAATTCCATTTTCCAGGGAGAGAATGCAACACACACGTTTGGCTGCAGGCTCTGGTCATTCAAACTGCCACAGCTAATCTGTCTTAGTCCAGATATTGGAAGCTTGTGCTAGTTTCTGTGTAGATGAGGAATATGTGTTCAGTCTTTCCCTGTGGCCAGCGACCCTCCTGACCTGACACTGAGTAAATAGTGTGTGGCACTTGCCTTTTGTGTACTTCAGAAGGGTTTATGAGAGGGGTCTTGAGAGGAATCGAGGACAGAAATTGAGAGGATGTGCAAAGAAATGCCCAGTTGCTTCTTTTTCAGTCAGAGATCCCAGTGATATTTCCTCTATCAAAAATATTTGCATGGAACAAAGACGGGGAAAAAACGCAAACTAGTCTCTTTATTGGAGTTAAAGAGTTTAAGGAAGATCTGGTTAATCAAACCTGTAGAAAAATCCCTTTTCAGAATGCAGGAAAGTGGTGAGAATGTTTAACTTTAGTTCTCCTCTGGTTTCTTAATTTTAAAGCCCTTGGAGACAGAAAGAGCCAGTAGTCTGCTAGGATAGCACTCATTCAGAGCTGACCAGTAACAAGATTTTCTCATTCCTTATCTCATGCTGATTCTTTGATGCAGAAAAGCTGAGTTAACATCAAATTCAGTGCCATACATGATGTTTATTTTGGGTTTGGCTCTTTTTTTCTGTTCTGGGTGTTCACAAAACAATGTCTTCCTTGCTGCTAGGTCTTTCATAACGCACTGCACAAACTCCTGTCAGTGATGAGTGACTAAATTATGACAGTGTTAAATCATTAATTGTTACTTTGCTGAAGGACAGGCATTATCAGAAGAAACATCAAAGAATACTTGGCTTAATCCACTAAGTAAAAATTATAATTTTGCCTAGAATAGACAAATTTAAAGACAACCTGTTGTCAGATTCTATATGAGTACATAAGTCACTGTACTGAACAGATTGTTAACAAAGAGTAAGTTGGAGTATTCAATATAATTTCCCCCAAGAATTTGTCCATGAAAGCCAGTGGAAGTAGAGCTCTAGAAACTAGAAATCAATAAAAGATCTTGTGATGTGTTATTCAATTTATTTATTGTGATTAAATTCACACACTACCTTAGAAAGTTCTCATTTAGGGTATATTTAATAAATTGTTTACTATTTAAACCCATGAAATATTGAAAATACATAGTTTTAGGACTTAAGACTGTGCTGGATCTAGTTACAGTTTTAAGCCCTCAAATAAAGTGTTTCTATTGCATTGTATTATTTTCCTCTCTGGATTTCCAATCAATTTTTGGATGTGAAATGTGAAAGAAAGACAGGCATAGCATGTCTAGAATTTATGTATTTATTGTAATCAGCAGAAAACTGGAAAAAGCAGTTTCTTTAAAAAAACCCCTAAATTTGCCTTCCAACAAAGACTCAGACTATAAACCCATGTTTCTGTAGGTCTCCCTGAAGGGCTTTTAAAGAGTGGAAGGGTTGTCTTCTCAATTTGATGGAATGAGAGTACATCAGATCTCACTGCAATACAAATAGCTGTGCATTGCAGGGTTTGTTCTGAAGAGCTGAAAGCACTCAGAGAAAAGAGGAGGAAGAAAACAAGAAAAGGAAGCAAGAAAACTGGAAACGTCACATGTCAGTGACACAGGGGAAGAGAAGGAGAAAAAAGCTGAACTGAGAAGAGAAAGAAGAGGTGCCTTTCCCTATGTCTTTACTTTTTGTGGTTCTAGCAGCAAAAAACAAGGGAACTGAATTTTGTAGGAAAGCACTGGACAAAGAGCTGGAATCACCAAGCACAGAGAAGAATGGCTTGCCCAAATCAGGGTTGATTTCACAGGGCTGTCTTGATCCCTGGGATAAGAATAGTTACTTCCAGTGAGTAATGCTTGCCCAAAAAAGCATTCCCCCCCCACCCCCCCCCCCAAAATGCATTGTCTTTCCTGCAGGTTTCTCAGGAAACTGATTAAGCTGGCATCTAGGATGCAGTGATGGGAACAGGGATTAATGTCAAATGTAGATAATGGTTTGTTGCTGTTGCCAGAGGGATGTCTTGCAAAGGGTGTGAGGCCTTGGTGTATTTGGGTGTGATTAATGGAAGCCTTTTTGCAAACTGCATGCTGAGAGGTGTGATTAGAGTCCCTCATGATGGTTTGGAACCCAGGGTCAGACTGGTTAGGATTTCAGAGCACCAGGTTACTGGAATGCATGCAGCATCATACCAGTAGGTACCCAACATGGATTTCCTAATAAAGACTTAAGGATTGGAGCTTTGGACATTAGTGACTGTACTTTACTTCTGCTCTGGCCCTAAAAGACTCCACATTTTCCCCAAAACCCTGTCAGTCAGCCAGATTGGTTCTCACCACCACAGGGAAAGGATGTGCAGATGGTGGAAGTAGCAGGAGAGCTGGGAGAAGGACTTAAGCTTGAGTAGGCAGCGTTGATAGATGATTCATTTATTAAGGGAGTCACACTCAAGCAAAGCTGCTTGTTCAAGGGGCTCCTCATCAGTGTGACTCAGAAGTTCACAGCCTGGCCCCAAGTGCTTCGCAGCTGTCACAGCAAGCTGATAACACTGCTCTTGATAATATTCTTCATGAAGAACTGAGACAGGCATACCCCAGCCATTGTAATGTTACATACTGCACTTGTGGGGCATTGCAACAAAAAGTTTGTGCTCAGTTGGCCTTGAGACTTGGACTGGGCTGCAGACAGCGTTCCAGAGCATCTCTCTGTTCAGGCTTGATGATCACCCCTCAGACCTGAGCTCTGTGTGTCATTTCCCTGCAGTGTGGGTCCATGCAGGCACCGATGAGCATCTTGCATCCCTGCAGCACAGGAATGCCCTGCTGGTACAGGCAGAAAGCAGGTGCCACCCCCATGCCAGGCTGCCATCCTGTGCCTCTGCGAGCTCTGAGTGCCTTGTCAGTGAGCGGGGAGATGATGCTGAACCTCTGACAGGTTCTTCCTCATCCGAGGTTCTTCCCTGCTGCAGGAATGGTGAGCTGGGAGAACCCTCAGAAGCTAATGGGAAGGTTTCCAGTTGGCAGCAGTTTGGAAAGGTCTGGTGTGCAGTTTAGTGCTGGATAATTAACTTTTATCTGAAATGTTTCATCCTGGGTGGCTGCAGGCTGCAGATGGGGGGGTGGAGGAGGAGGGTACAGGTGGGCACAGGTGCACCCTCAGCTGACACTAAACCACAGCAAATGGGGAAATTACTGTGATCATTCAGTTCTTATTATTATACAGGAAAAATCAAACATTGGGGAGCTCAGAAGAAGCAGCCACCATTTTTTCCTTCTCTTTCTACAGTATTTTTATTACTCTTTTTTCACTCGCTTTCATCTATGATGATCATTTCCGAAGCCTGTTTTACAATGTGGAAAGTATTTGAAGTGGATTATAAAAATCTATGAATGTGCTGCACAGGCATATTTTAAACTCTCAGTATTTCCCTGAAGGCATGCTATCCCACTTGCAGCTTCTTTAAGACTGTGAAGGAAATTATTGCCCATGCTGTCTATACGACATTTTACAAGACTTTCTAACTTGAGACAGAGTCAAAAGACAAGACAGATCTTCAAGCATCAACTGAGATTCTAAAATGAAGTTTTGCATTTTTTGCAAAGAAAGAGCTATTAGACATAGCAAATAATAACCAGAAAGAGCAGCTGAATTATGCACCAGCCTCTCTCAATGATGGTACTGATAAAGCAGTTGCATTACACTAATTTTAATGGCATACTCAACTCAAACTGGCTTAAAAAGATCTTTTTATTTTGCAAATCAGATGAAAAGTTGGTATCATTGAGTTCACAGTTTGATAATTTTCCGGTGCTATTTTAGGTGAAAGCATAATTATTTATCACTTTCTGAGTGTGTAAGGCTCACTGATATGTAACTGCTTTCTGTAAGACAGCAGTTGATTTTAAGAATTTTCTGTACTCAGTGTAAGTATCAAAAGAGAAAATCAGATCTGACCTCTGTTTGCAGCTGCCCTCCTTTGAGAATATACTGAAAGTGTTTTAGCTGTGATTTACATTGTTTTAGTGTGCTAATACTATAGAGCTGATTTTACCCCTGCCTTAGATGGGCAACAAGATGAAAGGTTTGTGTGCCTGGGTTTCTTCTGCTCAAGTTTTGTGTGTGATAGGTGATGGAACTACAGAGGCAACAAATAGACACCCACTGACAGCCTTGAGGCAAATGCAGGTAAATAGTTACAGCAGAAAGCATTGGCATTTTTTGTTTAAGTGTTGAGAAATGACAGTTTCAGATGTCTCATCTTCTGTCTCTAGAAGTGCTGAAGGCCAGGTTGGATGGACCTCTGAGCAACCTGGTCTGGTGGAAGGTGTCCCTGCCCATGGCCGAGGGTGGGAATGGAATGGTGTTCAAGGTCACTCCCAACCCAAATTATTCTGTGGTCTGTGAAAGTGTTTGCTGCAGAGTTCCTGACCAGGGAAATGGTAAAACATGGCATAAGTGTTTCTTCCTCAGGGATAATAGGGAGAGAAAAAACACTATTAATCACCTCTATAAAAGTTCCTATCACAATGTATCAGTACAGAAATATCCTGGGTAGCTGGTATGGTTAACAATACTCCTGTGGCATCTGATTAGGAATCTGACATCAGCAGTCAACACAGGGAAGCCAAAATGATGATTATTCAGTCATCCTTATGATCATCTTTTTATATACATGAATTATTTACAGAGTACAGGATGCTTACAAGCTTGTTAATTAAAACCTCCTTTTTCACTTCAGTTATACCCCAAAGATTTCTTCAGAGCATGTCATCCTTCTAAAGACTTTTATTTCATGTTCATTAAGCCATATTTTGTTTAATGTTTTCTTCCATTGTCTAAACTGAAAATCCCTTAGTGTGGAGTACTCTTGGGAAAGGATTCCTTCACAATGAGAGTTTATTTTTTGAGAAAGAGATGGGTGGTGGGTCTGTTTTGGATATTGATGCCCAGAATCCCCAGGAATGCTCAAATATTTCTTCAGATGCTCTGTTATGTATCTACTCTTCCATTTTCAGTGTGGCATGCTCATTTCATCCTTTCTTTATCTTGCCCACTGGTCTTTGTTCTGAGGTCCTGTCTTCCACTGTAGGATACTACAGATCCTGAGCTTACAGAGTCTATGAACTGCAGGAAAAGACTGCAAGGCTCTATTGTGATACAAGTGATCAGCAACATAAATTGCTCATCACTCACTGTTCATCTGCACTGAAGAGCACCAAAAATAAGGCACTTATTTATAAATAGCTCAGCCTGCTGGATTCCAGTGAAACACAGTTTTGTATCTTCCCACCATTTTGACAGTGCATATAAATATGTAACATGCAGTTATGTGGAAGTGAGCTGTGCCACGATGTCCTCCTGAGGTGTTCACAACCCTTACAGGTTTATAAGTAGCAAATTTAGACCCATGGTGGGATGCAGCAGTGCCACATGATTAGCAGGAGAAAGATGCTCTGTTTGACAGGGAATAGGAGCTTGTTGACCAGCTCATACTGCCCTTGTATTCCTGCCCAGAACTTTAAGAGGGAAATGAAGTGAGAATTCACAATGAATAATACATCTGATAATCACAGACATTTTATTTCTCTGCCTGAAAACCACCTGAAATTTCTAGAACAAGCCAGAACAAAGGAATGGCAGTATCCCAGAGCTTTCCAAAACATCTATGGGAGTACTTCCTTTTACTTCACTGGCTTTGAGTAAGGACCAGTTTGAGATACAGTTTTGATTGTCTAACTCAGCCCATGATTTTTTTTCCCCAGTCCAATAAACACAGGAATTGATCATATACATGGAATCTGAAACTTGCAAAGGCTTCAAGTATTTGGTTTTGCTGTGCATTTTCTATAAGCATTTGTCCGAGTGTAATTTGATTACTGAAGTGTTCATGAAAAGGGGAAAATGTTCTTGTTGAGGAGAACAAAAACAGCTAAAGTGAATCTTTTCAGTTGTATGAGTGCCTGCATGCTGTTTCTGATGCAATTGACATGATTTTAAAAAAAAGTATTCAGACTTCATTTAAGTGTGGTATTGTTTTGCTTTGAACGAGGAACTAGTTCAGTAGGATCTGTGGTTTGTTGCTGTGATGCTAAAAATATATTCATAAGCAAACTTTGGACTTCTGTTGACTCTAACCTTTAATTTTACCTGAATTTGACTTATTTTCACCAGAGAGTTGCCACTTTGCCTAAAATCCTATAGACAGCAATTCACTAACTATGATAGAGAATAATTCAGACAATCCATCTTTTTGTGGATCCATATTATGCCAGCACTGTGAGAGCGAATGCATGTCTTCCGAGAGTCATACAAAATTATTACAATTTTATTGGAGAATAATAAGCAGCAAAATGGCTTATTATTGTCAGTAGGATGAGGAGAAATGAGTCTGCAGTCTGACCACTGAACCGGGGACTCAAATGGGAAATTCATTCCTCCTCAATACAATTAAAATCACAGGAAAATACACTGGACTGAGCACTGGAATAGCTGCCGGTCTACCAGTCGAGGCATGAAGAAGTCCACATGTATTCCTGTGCTTTGTCAGAAGTCTCCTCTGGAAGATTAAAAATTGCCAGAGAATTACCCATGACATGATGCCTGTCTATAAACAATGACTGCCCAGTGTGACACTGATGTGGCTGCCACTGAAATTGTTGTATGGTGCTGGGGCATCCTTTAACAGAAGATCCTTGTTTCTTGAGTCCCTCTTTGTTGCTTTTATTCTCATTGCTGGCTGTCTGTTTCACTCCAGTTTGCTACATACCTCACAGAGCACTTCTGGAGTATCAAAGCTTTATTGCAACAAAATTCAATTCAGGTTATAGTTTTTTACCTTCTTTAGTTCCATCCCAGGTCACTGAAGTGTGTGGAACTGCAATTCTGCAGATTGCTGTAATAACTGTACTACATTCCCCATCCCTGAAGTGTTCAAGGACAGGCTGGACAGGGCTTGTAGCAAGCTGATCTAGTGGGAGATGTCCCTGCCCTTGGCAGGGGGATAAGGTTCCCTTCCAGTCCAAACCATTCTAGGATTTTGTATCTTAGAATGACCAAGACTTGCACTCAAGTGCTAACATCATGTAAACAATGAAAGCTGAAATGTGGAAAGAAGTGAAATCCCGACATTCCTGTGTCTTCAGGGAACATACTTTCTCTTTGTGGCAGTTTTTGCTGGAGGTTCTCTCTCCCTGAAGCAGTACCGTTTCCTGCAGAGATAGCGACAGCAGTTCGCAAGCTCTTGCCAAACTCTTCGGAGTGGTGATCTGTCATCCCTTCCTCTCAGGTTGTCTGGGGGAATTAGATACTCCTCTGCAACACTCCCCCCTGTTCGGAGCATTAAAAAGAATCACGGTGCCAGAAATAGTCGCTGCGAATTCCTTGTCCCCAGGCTTTGGTTCACCAGACTCTGCAGAGTCATCGTGGATTATTTGCATGAAGATGGAGAGACACAAGCATCTTGCAGAGATTAGTGAGACGTGATGCTCCTGTATTTTGTCGGAGGCGCTTATCCGTGTTAAACTCCCGGGGTGCGCCTCATTTTCGCTGGTTCTTACCCTCTCCTTCAGGAGGATACAATCACCCACTCAAGGAGCAGAAATAGTGCATGACTAACTATGTCACGGAACAAATGATTAACACTAAGTAGTTTGTGCAAGCTGTTTGCAAACAATCCACGTGCCAACAATTACGCTGGAGCAATTTTGTGAATACCTAACTCAGTGTGTTTTGCATAACTCAAGACTGGCTCCCAGATCATTAAATTCATAACTTCTGTCTCGTTTGCTAAATTCATGAATGTCATTATTTCTTCGAGCCCATAGAACTTGTAGTGTTAGACTTGACCATGTTTATTAGTCTTGGTAACACCGGACTGGCGAAATTGTCGGAGCGATGGTGGCTCTGATGACCGAGGAGCTGTTTAAGAGGAGTAACAGCTGCTGTGTTTTTAAAGTTTCTAAGTCACTTGCAAGTTAACTTACAAGTTTTAAGTGCGGAGGAGGGCAGGCTGCACAGGCATTATTAATCTGATGCTCTCAGATTCTCAGTGACACAAATAAAGATGCTGTTTGCCCCAGCTACACCCAGAAGACCCACGGACCCGACCACTGGCTGGCCAAATGCATCAAAACACTCTTGGAGTTCAATTCTGAGAGCTGAGAGCCTCTTTGCCAGCTGGAATAGTTTATTAGCTGTCTTCAGGTTCAAAAAGCTGACTTGTAGAGAGCGTAGCATCCGTAGGCATCATCCCATGGATCAGGGCAGGGAGAGCTGAGCCATGAGGAAGAAGGATCTTGTACTTCTGTAGGAATCTCAAGCACAGACAAGAGTTTATTGGTTCATTTGGTTCAGAATGTTTGGGAGCTTTTTGACTCACAGAAATGTGCACCCAAGCAGATGCTAAAGCTCTTAATACGTTAACTAAATGCCCAGTGTTCTTGGGTGATTGGTGCTCTGCAATGAGTGTAGCGGCTTTTCATCTGTCACAGGGTTTTTCAAACCCTATGTAATTCTAAGGAGGAGGAACATTAATTTTTAAGGGAGATTAAAAGGTATTATTTTATAATAGGATATGGAGGCAGTGGAAATTTTAAGGAATTGCAACAGAGAAGATAAAACCAGTATCAAAACTAGATTTTGTAGGCCTTTTTCATCATTTCCATGCTGCAAAGCATTCTTCCCATCATTAACATCCAGGCTATTAAATTGTTGCTGTTACTTTCATTATTTTCTCATAAACAAGGCCAACCGCTGTTAACCTGCCACAACAGTTTTTTTCCCTTTCCGCTCAAGCAATCTAAGGTATCAGTACACATAGATTTTTACATAAATAGGTAGGTTGAAAGACTGGTATTTAATTGTGTCTCAACAATTCATCCACATTCTTCTGACTGTCTTTTTCCTACAAGTGTATTGAACTTCCTGCCATGAAAGGTCTTGCCTGGTAAGAGCAGTATGCTGAGTCATTTATGGGTGGACACATTGCTTAAAGCCTCAGTTACCACTGCTCCTCTGAATCTAAGCATGATTCAAAGGAGAGATTAATTCATATTTCGTTGTTACAAATCTTGTGCAGTCACTTCATTCTTTGTTCAATCTTTTGTAAATGATTATGATAGGTGCAGAGTGAAACCAAACTGGTTGCAGTAGTCATACAAGTATTTGTGTGTAGTAAGGAGGTGAAGGTGTTGTGTATTTTCTGTCAGGCATTTAGATGAGCCCAGAAGATTGAGTCACAAGTAGGAGCTGTAAATGCTCACTTGATGATCTTGCACATTATAAATCCAAGAGTGAGACAAGGATGGCTGATGATTTTTGACACATTCTCCCAAACCTTCCCATAATACTGTCTGTAAACCACTTTCTGTCCTCTGAGGCACCTACTACAGCAAGATCTCATGGCTATATCCAGGACTCTTTTGGAATACTGTGGACCATTAGTAACTTGCTTATCCCCTTTAAACTAATGAGGAAATCACAGTACCAAAATACCCATAGACATGGGGTCCTGATGAGGGGATTTTCAGTGGGATGTTGGAAGGACACACCAATGCACTAGAACAGTATAATGGTGCAAATACTCAAATTATTTAACAACACATGAAACAAATGGCTTAAACCTCCCATGGTTTTTATATATTGAGGAAGTTGTGTCTAGCATAGCAAAGAAGTGGAGATTTCGGCCTTAGATTTTGCTTCTGGCAAAGGTTTGATGTGTTACTTAATCTGTTTTTTTCCCCCTTTTTCCTTCTGATCTGTGGCTGTGTAAAAGGCTGTGAAGTATTTATCTTGCTGTAAGCCTTAGGATGGGTGAGAAGCCTGGTGATGATGTGTCCCCCTGGGGCACTGTGGAGGGGGTTATCCCCACTTTACAAAGGGGTTTGCTCACTGAGATTAGGCAGGGATCTCAAACTGGATTGCTCAGGTTCTATATTCAACAGCCAGACGGTGCCTCTTCTTCCTCCTCCTCCTCTCCTGTGTGCCTGGTAACGGGCTCTGTGCAGTCACACACTTTAGTGGGTCGTTGCTATAACACTTTATTGGAAACTCAAATGCTTCTGCCTTTGGGGGCGGGCAGTGGGCGCCTCTTGATTACGGGATCTTGCCTGATTTTGTGGTTTGCATGCTCAGAAAAAGCAATTTCAAAACACAGCCACAAAACTTCTACACGCTGGCTTGTCTTTCGGGTTTTTTGTTTGTTTGTTTGTTTGTTTGTTAATGACAGTGTTTTAAGTCAGTATTGGGAATTAAAAGTAGGGAGCAGTGGTTAAAGCATTTGCAGTGGGTAGAAGCCACCGGGCTTTGGTGCATTTTCCAAAGTTCAGATTTCTGTCTTGTGTTGGAAGGTAGTAAGTCTGCAGCTGAGGACCTTAAAACATCACAGCTCCCGGTTTATTTGGGTTTGTCCCCTGCTGAGGAAGGAGCATCAGTGCCTGATTAGTGAAAGGTACCCAGCGAGCTGAGGATGCCCGTGCAGGATGAGACCCTCTGACCCTGGCCAGCATTGTGGGCTTCAGATCAGCAGCAAGAGGCATTTCAAATCTGCTCAGGACAGCACATTCCAGTGGCCCATCCCCTTTGTCAGCTGCCTGCATCTCATCACATGGAGACAGCATTTGTTTTTAAAAGAGATGTTTGATTTTATTTTTCCCTGCTCATCCTATGCCCTGAGAGCCAATTTTAACTCTTTTTTTCTAATTTCCCATCTTTCTAATTAAATCCTTGGTGTATTAAATAAGAAACCTCAAGCAAAGCTGTTTAAATTCTGATCCTGGTTTTAAGCCAAGCCACATACACCCAAGAATTCACCTTAGAGCCATGTTTTTAATGCCTAGCCTCAGAAAGATGAACTACTAACTTAATCTACCCTGGCCTCATTTAATAGAGTTAAGAGATCAGGCTTTGCAAGCTTAATTCTCAGCTTTCTTTCATACAAAAAAATCAATATAGAACAAAATGCCCTTGTAGCTAAAATTAATCCTGTGAAACATGCCTGGAGCAAGGCCCAGCAGAAGAGGATGCAATGATGAGCTGGTGCTGGCTTTCTGAGGAATGGGACATGGGTCAGCATCAATTTCCCCTGCTGTATATTGCCATATTCAGCTATCATTCCAGGAGTGCCCTGTGGATCACTGCTGGGTATTTCTTTGACAGGCAGAAGAAGGAGGAAATTGTAGAGAAGAAGGAAACTTCTTCTCAGGGACACAGCTGCTGAGGGTATGGGGAGTGCAAATGCTCAGGAAGGGTTGAAAACACTTTCAAGCCATGCTGTAATTGCAGTAGTGAGTGAAAGTGGTGCTCCATCAGGTTTTATTCCTTGCTGCAGGTGTTAATGGTGAATATAATCTAATTGGATTAAATGCTGTGTGCATACACCAGGTACATCTCAGAAAGGGCAGTAGCTGCTTTTGTAAGATGGGACCAGACTTCTTTTACCAACACAGCATCAATCAGTCTTCCCCATATCCTCTCTTTTATTCTCCATTTCCTTCCAGAATTAATTTCTTCATGTTCAGTCGTTGTTTTGCTTATGCCAAAAAAGTCATACAGAAAGAGTACTCACAGCCTGTCATGCCTCTGAAAAAGCAGCACTTTCCAGCAATATGCTGCAGGATGTCCATCTTACTGATGAGAAGGTGGAAGCTGCTGAAACAGGGCAAAGGTGGGAGTGCTGCTTCAAGAGCCCTTGATGCTGAGGAGCCTGGCAGGGGTGACGTGCCAAGGAGCCCAGTGTGGAGCAGTGCTTGGCAATGTGCATCATAATTACAGCCCTGGTTGCCAAATTCCCTGTCAGCTCTTGTGCTATGTTAGCAGGGGTCCTCAAGAGCAAGGCATGCGAGCAAATATTGCACTCAGCTAATGTGAGCTTTAGAAACCCTTCCTATGTGCAAGGCCAGGAATTCATTGTTAGCCTAATCAAGGTCTCAGCACTGTTAGCAAAGTGGTATTGTTTGTCTCAATGATACAGGGGAATTATGCAAGTGCCACAGCTCTCATTCTCAGTAACAACACAGTTCAAAATGTAGTCAGAATCCCTGCATCTCTGGGATCATCCTCTAGAGAGGAGGATCTTTAGAGAGACAGAGCATGTGTGCCTGCGTGGTTTTGGGGGCTGGGGATTGTGACTGGCAAGTAATTTGTGTTCAAGGATTTCTTAAGGCAGGAGCAGTATGTTGATTTTGGGAGTTTCTCCCACTTTTGGTCTCTTCTATATATTCATTAATACTGCCTGCATGCCTACTGTATTTACTTGCCTATTCCTCATTTGTTTGCAGCTCTACCTTAGGTCCACATTTGTGACATGTGCTACACAGTGGGTAGTTGTCCTTTGTTCTGTATAAATCCTGTTCTACACAGTTCTCAAGGTTGCAGTCTCCTAGTGACCAGTAGCTGACCACTGGTGAGTGGTGATTTTTAGCCCTGGCACCTCCTGGTGCCATTCTGAAATAAACAGGGCAAGGAGACTCTTTCTCCTTTTTAATGCCTTTATTAAAAGTGATCAGCTCAGGAAGGGGCAGCACGACAGGTCTGCAGCTTCCCATGGTCTCTCCCGGAGTAACGCTGAGAAAGAGGACAATGTGCAGCTTTGTCCATGGGGGGCAGAGCTGGGGGGTCCAGTCTTCGTGGGAGTCCTTGTGGGCGTGTCGACCCCAAAGATCTTGAAATTTGTGCTTTGAGTCCCCGGGTCTTGGTGTTGGGACGACTGTCGAGCTCAGGGTGGCGGGGGGGCGATGAAGGTTCTTCCCTGCAGGCTCAGCACACTGTGCCTCATATCCAGACACCACTCCAGTTTCTCAAATCTATATTTGCTCATTGTTTTGGGGATCTCTTTGGAAGCTTTGGAGTGGCAGCTTCCTATTGCATGCTGGTCTCGAAGTTATTTTGCAAGGCCCCCCCCCTTGTCTCGTCTCTTTCTTCACTGTCTGGGGAGGTCTTCACGCCTTCACTGCTTGGGGGAGAAGGGCTATCAACCTTGCCTGGCCAGGGCTTTTACTGACACAAAAAGAACTATTAATGACAACTACTTGTGATTGCCATAACAAACAAGGTCTAGCCACAGGTCTGACTGGTTTTTGTAACTTTTTCTCTTCACAAAAAAATAGGCAGATTTTTGTTTGTAACAATTCTCTGCCGGCAGTGGTGGTTTTTGCTATTACCTTGTGATGTCACTTCTGGGGACCTTCAATATAACCTTGTTTGGTTTTTATTTCATCAGTCTTCAAACTCTTATTTCTCCATAATCCAACTCACATTTCATTCCTGCAGCCTGGGCACAGCTATATCTTTGATTTGGGGTCGTAGGTAATCACTCCAAAAGGCTAAGGAGAGTTCTTCCATTAGCAGACACACACACACAGAGCAGCCTTTATCTGCCTAAATAGTTTTCTTCAAGTTAAACCAGCAGCCCTAGTGTGTTACCAAAATTTCTTTACAACAACAGAGTCTTCCTCTATCATACCTCAGATGTGAGGAGCAAGGAGACAAATTTCAGCAAGCCCAAGGAACTTGTAGTATCTGCTTCAACCTGCTGCTACTGTTTTGACTCTGCTGCTGTCAAAAGCTGAATTGCTTGAACCAAAAATTTGAGGGAAAAAGCCCCTCCCCTGTGCATTGCCTGAATAACAAGTGGGAAAACTCAAGGCTACCTGCTTCAGAACTCTTTTGAAATGGATCCATTTGGACTGGAAGTCAGGATGTGCAAAGCACCAGTGCTTGTGAGGTGCTTCTCTACCAAAAAGCACTCAGACATCCCTAAACAGTCTGCTGAAGGCATTTGATTCAGAAGAATGCTGTTTCTTCTTAAGGATGGGATTAAATTCTGCTAAACACCATTTTACAGCTATCCAGTCCCATAGTGGCAATAGAAGAAGCCCTAAAAGATGCTCTTAGTGGAGCAGCCACTGTGGTTTGTATTCTTTACAGGTGTGGGAAGACTTGTAGTGGAGCAGTTCCTTCTGGCAAATCCTCACCCACTTCAATAGTCCGTTCTGACCTCCACACACAGCAGCTCCTGGCAGCTTTTGCTCAAATGTTTGCAAGGGCTTTTTGGACTCTGATGACAATTCTGTGGCAGCTGGGAGTGAACACCACAGACATGGACCCACCACTTCCTCCCACCCGAATTGTACTGCCATTTTAAAGAAATGTCATGGAGAATTAGCACAGCTCCCCCGGTCTGTCTGCACATGCCCTTTTTTAAACTATAAAGGGAAATTTTAGTGAAGGGAAAACTGTTCTCTCTCCTGGATCTGTATGAAATGTTCTTTACTGAACTTCAAATGTTGGAATTTTTTTTTCTTGCTGAAGCAAAGAACACCTTGAAGTTTTTGAAGTAATATTAGTTAGGATAATTTATAAGTAGCTATTCAGATAAATAATGGACCCTACTTTCCAAGAGCAGCTGAAAGTTCATATTTTACATTGCCTCCATGACCTTGTAAAGAGCTGTACATATTCAGATTAGTCTGGAGTATTTTTGTGTAGCATTAGAGAAAGCGACCTCAAGTCATGTCTGTCTGGTCTAATAAAAGAAATAATTTTCAAGACAAAATAAGTCAAAATTTAAATTAAGCTAACTTCTGTGGTATAGTGATTTTTAAAATCAACAGTCAGTGCATTTTTAGGATTTGCATGTAAGCATTGCCTGGATGGATGCCAGGCTTCTTTTGCTGCAGGAATCAGGATAGCTCTGACTAGTCTAAGATTTTCTTTCAGAGCTGTTAAACTCTCTGCAAAATAATGGTCTTTAGTGTGGGGACCAGCCCATTTTGAAATTACGGTCTTGGTCAAACAAGGGTATGTAAGGAGACAGATGGACAAGAGAAGGAAAAAAGGAATTGAATTTCTGACATCATCTCACTGGTTGTTGGTCCAAAGCAGGTCTGGGATTTTCTGCCCCAGAGAACCAGAGGTCTGCATAGCAGAAGCAGCAAAGTGCTGAGGGCAGAGCAGGTTTTTTGCTGCAACAGGAGCTCCCCTCCCCTCCGGAGCAGCCGGTGGGATGGGCAGGGGTGGGATGTGGTGCAGAGGGGGCACCTCGGCAGCTGGTCAGGAAGGGGGGGCAGGACTTCCCACAGTCTGTCAGCTGCCAGCGCAAACTCCTTCTTCAAGTATTGCCATTTCAGCAGAGGCAGCACACATTAAAAAAATAAAATAGCATTTCATAGCACCTTTGCTCATAGCATGCCATGAGGAAGTGCACATAGACTTTATGGAATTGGGCTTTAGGCCTAAATTTTCTAATTTCAGCTATGGAAAAAAACAGTCCTCCTGGTTTTTCAATCTGTGACATCAGTTTGTTCACAGCTGCTGTTGAGCTCTGTTGTAAAGCTGTAAGTCCCCACAGTGGCACTGCAAGCCAGGAGGGGTTTTTTCCTTCAGTGGAGCTTTCTCTGATCTGATTACATAGCCTGTTTTCTCTTTTGTGTTTCTTATCAAAAATTTATATACTTATATATATATATAGATATATTTATATTTTTATAGATATAGATATAGATATAGATGTAAGCACTGCCTTTTCCCCAAGAGTCAGAGTGAAATAATATTTTCGGTGTGTTGTTTACTTTTACACAGTTAGCAAAACAATGTTCACATCTATGCTTTTAACTCTGCTAATGAAGCTATTATAATGTCAAATAAAATGTCACTGTGACTATGCCTAATTAGCATTACAAATTCAGTTGAAGGGATAAATGACCAGATCCTTCAGGGTGCAAGTCTGCCCAGCTCCAGGCGCTTGTGCTCGCAAGATTTACAAGGATGGGTCTGCAGACTGATGAAATGGAGGCCTGGAAATTGCTGCATTAATGAAATGCAAACCGTGTTTCAGCTGCTAAATGAACCTGCTCTCTCAGGTATCTCAGGCAATGGGAAAAACCTGTAAAAACTGCTCTGGTTGGGATACAAAAAACCAAATAAGTAGTTATAGTCTCTGCTGATGGGCAGGAGAAGAGACACATCAGACCGTGTACAGCTTAATGTTCCATGAATGGCTTGGTCCAGAGCCCACTGAAAGGCAGTGGAAAGACTGTCAGCATCTGATCCAAAGGCAGTTAGTCAGAAATTAAGGATTCGAGGCCTGTTCTTTACTGAGTAAACAGTGAAGTCAGGTGGTTGTGGCTGGTTTATAAAACAGGAGTTAGTGACGACCTATAAAAAATTAAGCACTCATGGACATAGAAGATGTTTCTGATAATGGCACTGTCTAAACACATTACTAAAAACAGATAGCAATTACCATTATTCATATAAGGTTAAATTGTGTAGTTTGCAGAAAAACTGGAGTAGATCACTAGTCTTCAATGGCAGGTTAAAGTCAAAGACATTTAAAATGAATTTCCATGTGAGTTTTAATTGTCATTTTAACTGAAATAGTCAAACTTTGCTAATTTCAAAGGGAAGTAAAGAAGGAGTTTGCCTGAGAACTTCAGTAAGGGTGGAGGAGAGTTCAATACACAGATGAAATCTCATAAATCTCTGTTCTGTTATTACCATGAAGTTGTACACATCTAAATTATCATTTCAGTTGTCAGGAACCTTCTCTGTGAAATTACACAGTCTCAGCAATTACCACTGAATGATTTAATAAATAATTTGTAGAAGTTCTTCATTAAAAAGCAGTAATTGTTGACTTTGAAGAGAGACAAATCAACAAGAGATATGTAAAAGCATTAAGAACAATATAATATCAAAGGCACTCTACTGAAATGTGGTTTCTGTGTATTTTTCTTCAACTGCAACCTCCATACAAATGGCAAATAAACCTTTCAAAATATAATTAGGAAGGCTTAAAATCCAAACATCTCCAAAGAAGCATTCCGTTCCCTCAGTCCCAGTACAAAGGAAACATTGATTACTCTTCCTCCTCAACACCTACAGGGATGTTCTCATGGTGTGCAGAGACAATGAGCTGAAACCTAAGCAGAAATAATGCCTGGTGACTAAATTTTATGTATGCTATTGTATCAGAAAAATTCTGAAGACAGGTTTGCAGTCCAATACTCCTAGTAGAGAAGAGAGACTCTGCTGCTTTTCCAGGGCTGAATGTTTATTTTTCAAGCATCTTAGCAGGGAATTTAGCAGCCAATAAATCACAGTGATGATAAGTGCTTTTGCCAGTGCATCTGTGGGCTCCTAAAGGTGATGGCTGAAGCACAGATGGTCTCACTCTGAGGAGCCCTTCTACATGCAGGCTCAGTCCAAGGCAGGTTATCCCAAATAACACCTCTGTTCAGGGAGGAGGAGTGTCTCAGCATGGAAATGGGCTGTTGCGCCGTGCTGACACATCCAGGTGTGCTGCACAGGACAGGGATCACAGTGCTGGAGCTCCTGAGGACTAATCCTGTGGGTGTGGTTCTGTGGGAGAGTCCAGCCCTGCAAGAACCTGAGAACTCCCAGTCAGGTGGAAACTGCCTTCACCTGCATTGCTGAGTAAAATTGCATCCATTTTTCTGGCCCTGAGGCAGAGTTCCACCTTCTCTGGACTGTGTGTGCTTGGGGAGCCCAGGGTAATGCCCAATGATCTTTGGGTGTGGGTTTTCATCAGTTCAGAGTGTTCTAATACAGAAAGAATGGTAGAGGAGCAGAAGCAGTCTTGGATTTGTGAAACTGCACATGTGCACTGGGTTTGGCATGAGGACATAGAGATCTTCAAAGAGCTAAACCTGCTGGATGAGGTGGAGCGACAGTGCTCACACAGTCTTATCCCTACTGGGATATTCTGGATACTCTTACTCCCCAAATGTGCTGGGTATGAGAGGTGCCAAAACCAGACCCAGGCCAGGGTAAACTGCACAAAAGCTCCAGTTTGTTTTTTGTTTTCTGGGCTGTTTGATACAGCAGTATGGACACATCTGTTACTACAAACATCTGTCACTCTCTGGTTGTTTTTCTGCATCTGGTAGATTTCTTTGATTGATCCCTGAGCCCATCCCATGACAGCCATAGTACTGTGCTTGAAATGTTATCCTTCTAAAATACTGAAGGTGTTTGCTGCTCCCTGCAGAGGAATGGTCAGATTGTGTGCTGTCCTTCGTATGTGCACAGAGGGTGTTCTGTGTATACTGAAAAACATTTCTTCTCATGGGCATTAACATTCGAATTAACTAAAGCTTGCAGAGTTTGGCTGATGGGAGGTGAATCATTGTGTACAAAATATTTCTACTTCTCCCTAATTTTGGACAGAGAGGACAAGGCAAATCCTTCCTACTCCCATCTATTTGCAGTGAGAGACTGACTGGAGTAAATTTACCTGAATATCTCATAACCTCAGAAAAAAAGTTTGTTGTGATTCAGTTTGCAGAGATCAGCTTATTTAAGCCAGCTTCCCAAACCCACTATGCACAGTGCTTTATTTCCCTCCTAAACTTATCATGTGTTTTGATTAGTAGGCAATGCTTTCTTGCTCAGAACTCAGAAATTCTACACAGGTGAGCTCCTTGTGCACTGAGTAACTTGTCCTTTATGAAGGAGTCATCCCTCTTGTGTCTTTCTGGCAGTACATGATGTGCATTGACTGTGGACAGTGTTCTGTTTAATTAGCTTGTTCTTGCATCTTGGTAAAAAAAAAAAAAAAGGGCCACAGGTACCAAACCCAAGAGATAACAAAAAGAACAGAGAACATCTTCAATTACAGCATTCTTTTTATCAAGCTCTGAATTTAAACTATCTGGAAAACAGATGATGAGTTCATGAGTTCATGTAGCTGCAAATTAACACAATGAGGGCTTGCTGCTTATAGCCAGTACATAGCTCTTCAGGGTTTGGATTTGGTTTTTTTTTTTGTGATTTCACCCCTTACATCTGTGTTGGAGAGCACAGGGTTTTATTTAATAAAACTAGTGTAAATTGACTCATTATCATATTATTCTGAATTCAGAATGACATTTCTAAGATCCATACACACTGGAGCCTGTTATTATCAGTAAAGTACTTTTAAAACCAAAATGACATTTTTTATTGGATTTGAAAATGTTTGGTCCCTCACATAACACAGATTAACTACTGAGGGCATAAGAGAAGGATGAGCAGACCTAAAGTGTTTAGTAACATAATGGATAAAAAGATGAAATCCAGGTACCTGTGTAGGGTAATATACAATTTGAGTGGATATGAATACAGACAGATGCTGACATAAAGTCACAATGAAGATCTCACAGACCAGAAGGTGCACTGGAACAGACATGACATTTTTTGGACAGTCTCATAGCTGGAATTGAATGCCAGTGTAAAGTGATACAACTTCTTTAGGAAAGCTACAGGGAAGATTGTCAAGTTCTTAACTGAAAAGCAAAAGTTGGAGTAATATAATATGCTAGCTGAAAGCCTGGTAGAAATATTTTTGTAGGGCAAAGAATTTTTTCATAGCAAGTGCCAGAAATTGCCTGGATTCTTTAACTTTTTTTCTTTCTTATTAAAACTGTAAATAAAAAATTATTTTTAAGACCAGGGAAAGGAGAGGAATGAGAGTAAGGGAAAAGAATGATCAAATAGTAACTACTCACCTTAAGAGAACAGAGGAGTTAGCCTCAAATCCTCCTTCCTTTTCTGGAAAAGATAAAGCCAAGGGCAGTGGTGTTGGGAAACATAATGGGTCTAGTTCTGTAATAGCATCAATGACATGGTAAAAAATGAGTATGAAATGCTTATTTATCAAACCTTTTCCAGCTCAGAAATCAGAGTATGCATATCTTAGCCTCCTGTGCATTGAGTAACTTGTCCTGTGTTGTTGGCAGTACGTGATGTGCCTTGATAGTAGACTGTGATCCATTTTATTAGGTTACTCATATGTCTGTAAAAAATCTCCCCACTACACACACACACAAGAAAAGAGCTATAATAAAAACAGCTGAGGGGTTTTCTTTTTTTTTTTTTTACTGTTTACCAATGAACCTTTCAGCATCCATTTGTAAATGGGTCAGTAAATGGGCTGAACTTGAGCAGTAAGGAAATACCTTTCCATATCCCTGTTAGGGGTGCAGGGAAATCTTTGCTTAGGAATGCTTTGAAATCCAAAAGGACAAGTGAGTAGAAAGAAGAACATATTCTCAGAAACAGGCTCATTAATGACTGCTGTAGTTGAGTCAAACTAGCGGAGGAAGCCCATGAATCACAGTCCATTTAGGCTGGGTGGGTGTAAATTTTCCTGTTGCTCATACAGTTCTGTTGATTGGCAGGTGGTTACTTTGAATTAAAGGAGAATATAAAAATTAATCAGACTCATTAGCTTGTGTCCAGTATATTTCTGATCATTGTCTTTCGTTTTTATAACCACAGAACCCCCTTCACCTGCAGATGAGCTTAGAAAACTCACTGAGTTCTGATGCTGATGTCACTTTCTCGATCCTCGCGATGAACAACTGGTACAATTTCAGCCTGATGCTGTGCCAGGAGGAGTGGAACATCACAGATTTTCTCTTCCTCACACAACAGAGCTCCAAGTTCCACCTGGGGTCCATTATAAACATCACAGCAAACCTCACTTCAACCAGTGACCTTCTGAACTACTTGCAGTTTTACCTGGAGAGCATCAAGGACACGACGTCGACCATGGTGATGTTTGGGTGTGACATGGAGAAAACACGGAGGATTTTTGAGATAACCACGCAGTTTGGTGTGATGCCTCCAGAGCTGCACTGGATTATTGGGGATTCACAGAACGTGGAAGAGCTGAGGACAGAAGGTTTGCCCCTCGGTCTCATCGCTCACGGCAAGACAACTCAGTCGGTCTTCGAGCACTACGTGCAGGATGCCATGGAGCTGGTGGCCAGGGCTGTGGCAGCAGCCA
This sequence comes from Pheucticus melanocephalus, assembly GCA_013398405.1. Lineage (NCBI taxonomy): Eukaryota > Metazoa > Chordata > Aves > Passeriformes > Cardinalidae > Pheucticus > Pheucticus melanocephalus. The sequence continues at coordinate 397,903 of VZSJ01002791.1, forward strand.
CCATGATCCAGCCTGAGCTGGCTCTCATTCCAAGTACGATGAACTGCATGGACACGGAAGAGAGGAATATCACTTCAGGCCAGTATTTGTCAAAGTAAGTTTTGCCATTTTTTTTCCCTTAGGTAATATTTGCTGTACTGCAAAAAAAATAATTTTCTTCTCCCTCCCTCCCACCATTCGCTGTGGGTTAGCTGTCATGCTGCTTACCCTCCCTCACAAACACGTTTGTTTCAGTATTTTCTCCTGCTTCTTTACTTAGGGGCAGATAATGAAATTTGAACTTTGCCACAGTGGGAGAAAAGCCAGAACTTCGAGATTCTGGTAGAAGACACTGTTCCACAGAAGTAGAGATCACATAGTAAGCATAGGCCAGGTTACAGACTATGCTCTGAATCTTGCATTTATATTTATATAAGGTGGGCTACTGTCAAATTCTCTGAGATTTTGAGTGTACAAAAAAACAGAATATTTGCCCTGTCTAAGCCCTCAGACAATATAAAGATGTGTAGTAGCCCTTGATAGTATGCTTCCATGGAAAAGAGAGGAAAAAGATGCACCTTCATCTCCTCAGAGCGTTTCTTCTGATGAGAGTGCTCAAAAGTACAAAGTGCTATCTCTGCTGCATGTCACTATGTAGAAGCTATTCCCAAAACTACTTGTGTGTTCCTGTTTAGAAATACTCAGTTTTTAACATATGAGTGGAAAACTTGCATGGTTCTTTTTGAAAACAAGCAAAAATATCTTGGGTAACTACATTAATTCATCACTTAATCTACATCTGGCAACTGTTGCATGTTTTCACCCCATTACATCTGATTTTCAACTTAAAGATTTTGTTGGACAGAGTTAGGATAAAAGTTCTTGAGGCTTTTTTTGAGAAACATAATTTTTTCTTGGATATGTTGCACAATAATGAATACATTATTAACAGCTCTGCTCAGAACACAACCATTTGAGACCCCAACATTTCGTTAGTCCACTTGTCCATTCAGAGTCAAAAACTCTTTGTTTGCAAAGAATTGAAGAGGGCTTGGGGAATAAATGCTGGACCAACTCACAATAACGCAGTGACTTGTGATGTTTATTTTACCACATTATTCTGGATATCTTAACTGAAAAGTAAAAGCAGGAGCCTCCGTAGAGTAACAAGAGGACAGCAGTTGAATAGGCTTTTTAAGGATTGAAGAAGAGATTAAAAAAAGGAAAACAAAAATAAAACACTTAAATGTATTCATGAAAAATAATTCATCACTGATGCTCTCTACAGAGAACCATTAGCTTTTGTTATATTTTGGGAGACAATATGCAATTTCACGTCTGTGAAATTTCCCTTCTTATTGGTAAAGGTATTGTGGAAGTGAAAGAAAGAATTGTATGCTTAGCCGTGGCTTTTTTTCCCTATACATTTGCTTGTGAACCCTATTAAAGAGAAAATAGCAGTTAGAGAAACCCTTGTGCTAAATCAGTGCAGCTGTTTTTGCAGAGTTTGAGCGAGACAGGTACTGGCGGCCAGAGCTGATGTGTTTGCGTCAGCAGCACAACTATTAACTCTGAGTGGTGCCATTAATTTCTCAGGTGTGGCATGCTGATGAGTGGCTTCACTGTGACCAACCTGGCCCATCTCACCAGGGGTTTTAGGCATTTTTAGCCCACGAAGATGAAAATTTTGTCTGGTGCTTAACTGCTTTTTAGTAATGACTGCATTTTTCTGTCTGAATGAACCCATATGTCTTAGTGGGAAGCCTGGAGCTGCCATGCATGGGGATGGAGAAAAGGGGATGAGGGAGAAGAAGCAGTGCCTTCACCTTGCCTCTCTGCAAAGGGTGGATGAACAGCAGCCCCACTCTCTGGCACAGCCAGAGCTTCTTCTGCCAGCCCTGATCTCATACCTTGGCTGTGCAGACATTTAAGTGAACCCAGGAGCGGAATAATGAGCTAGTGCATGGCAAAGCATGCTTGTATCTGCATGGATAGGAGTATAGATGTACAACCCCCTGAAGATTTTACTGTTGTAAGTCACTGTCCATTACTGCTCTTACAATGAGATTGATTCCCTTATCTATTCTTGCCTGCTCACGGGAGCATCTTTGTTGATGGAACAAGGCATTAAAATTTCAAAGCCCCATCTTGTCTTATAGCTTTAATTAGTCTTACAGCTTTAATTCAGCTTCTTGGGTAATTTCATCAACCTGCTATTTCATAGGTCCCTAAAATCACAGAATGGTTTGGGTTGGAAGGGACCTTAAACATCACATCATTCCACCCCCTCCTGTGGGTAGGGACACCTCCCACTATCCCAGATTGCTGCCAGCCTTGTCCAACCTGGTCTTGAGCTCTTCCAGGGATGAGGCAGCCACAGCTGCTTTGGGCAACCAGTGCCAGGGCCTCCCCACCCTCACAGGAAAGAACTTTTTCCCAGTATCCCATCTAACCTGCCCTCTGGCAGTTTGTAGCCATTTCCTCTTGTCCTATCAGTAAGAAGTCTCTCCAGCTCTGTTAAGAGTCCCTTTAGGGACTGCAAGGCTACTAAAAGTTCGCCCCAGAACCTTCTCTTTTTCCATACCAATTCTAGTTCTTGCCTCCAGTAAGCTTCCCAAAAAGAGAGGTGGAATGACCCAACCATGAAGCTTGAGAGAAAATAATTTCATTAAATCATTCTTAAATATACAACAAAGATACTGCTACTGGAGAGTGATAGTGCTGCTAAAGGAGCAGTCTAAGGAGCGGTTCTTGTAACAAAGCACATGAGAAACAAAGCTGAAATGAGCAAATGACACACTTTGGACTCATTGTTCAAACTGAAGTGACTCTGATAAAGCTTTGATGCAGTTATCATAGACTGTCAGTTTGAACGTCAGCTCCCATATATTGACACAGCATCAAGAAAATTCATTCAGCTGTCAGACTTGAGGATCTGGCCCTTCACCTTCTGAAATTTGTGCAGGCTGTCTTTCCATACAGATCTGTCAGTAGCCCTTCTGAAACAGCACTGCTCAGATACTGCCAGCGTGTCTGTGCAGTACCCAGCACTTCTAATTCCCAAAGATTCACACTGGAGATTTCTAGCTTAAGAAGTGCAGTCAGAGCCCCTTATCTGTTTCTTAAAGTTATTGAGTAAAGGAGTTTTCACTTGAAGTTGCTGGCATGAGTTTCACTGGTGCTGCTCACAGTGCATGCAAATGATCAGCAGCTGCAGCTGCTTGTGTATAAAACAAAGTGCTGTTAAAATGCTTCTCCAGCATGGTTCCCATCATTTATTTTGATTCATGTTCTGTCACTATGAAAAAATACAGAACATGCAAATCAGCTGCAAAGTTAAGCCACTAACTCGATGAGGTGGTGAAGTTGTACATTGAAATGCTGCTAAATCTCTCTCAGGTACCCGCTCCTAACAGAGCCACAGGACGGGTTCAGAGGGCTCGTTCTGCCCTCCTTGGGGTGCTCACTTCTACTGTACAAGTCAGGGAACAGCATGCATTAATTCCAGTGGTCTTCTTCCACCTTCAGAAAATTAATGTAATGCATTGTTCCATGGCTTCAGTCACTCCCAGAGCACCTGCTTTGCAGTATTCTCATACCCAGGTCATGCTGTATTAGCAACACAAATTCGTGAGAACTTTGCAAGCTTATTCCACCTGAGGACTTGTGTCCCCCTGTTTTTGGCATTTTTGTGAACTGCTAAGTTTTTTGTGCACATCTCCTAAAAAAATTTTCACACAGGTCCATCTACACACATGGAACAGTTTTACTGTTGCTGTCACAGGATGGCTTCTGCCTGTGTGCCCAGCAAGGCTTGTAAAGAAGTTGCACAATTTTTTACGGAGACTGAGGGAGATAAGAGAGAGATAAAACCCAAACAAGTTTATGGGCGCATAAACCTTCCTTTAGTGCTAAAGATTGCCTGCTCCCATAAACTTTGTCTTGATAGTGTTTACATACACAAAGAGGGGAAGTTACACCATCAGGAAGGAAGCATGGATTACAAGGGAAGGAGTGGGCAAACAGTGGCAGATACCACTGATTACAGGAGCTATGGTGTCCTTTAACACTGGAATAAATGGTAAAGGATATAAAACATGAAAACTGTGTTTATAGTTTATATAAGTTTATATTTATAAACACCTGTCTGTGTTTTCAGGTGTGATTTCCAGGCCTAAGCTAGCACATGTACAGATCCATCTGCTTTTGAGAGTGCTTTTTGTGTCATCTTTCTCCAAATTCAACCTACTCAAAGGAGACTGAGCAAGAACTGTGAAGCTGCCTTAGAGAAGGCTATCACAGACACAACCACACTCAAAACTAAAACATTTACTTTCATAAATTTGCCTTTGCAAAGGGCTAAAATTTGTATGACCTTGAGACTTAAACAGTGCAGAGTTTTAACTGCTGAAACCCCATCAAAAGTCATCAACACAAAGCGTAGAAACCAGACAGAAGTATGGATGTACACACACTTGCAACTGATTTATTGTTTTCAAATCAATTGAAGGTTATTTTTTATCCTCTGTAACTATTGATAAACAGTTAACTCTACTTAAAAGTTTATGTCTTCCTTATTGAGGCTGGAATGACAGCCTTTATACTTCTCCCAACACTAACTTTCATCCAATTCTCAGGATTAATGTGAAGTGCTATATTCTGCTACGACAGCTGAGTAGTCTGTCTTCTGAATGCCTCTTACTGAAAAAAAATGCACATGACTTGCTTTGCACCATATTAGCAACAATTTAACTTGGTTGTTTTTAATGGAACCAGTGTTTTAAGGCTTGTGCAGCCCCTGCCAAATGCATAGCAGCTCTGCTGTTAGCAGCATGCAGTTCAGCTAGTCACAGTGCTCACACTGAAAAGGATTTTCTGCTTCAAACACTTAATTCCTACTGAGTTCCCTGCTCCTTTATCCATGTCATTTTTAGCCTCTTTGATGGTGGCTTGCCAGAAGCTGAATTCAACAGGCACAGAGGACAACTACTAGCAAACACTGCCTTCCAATACAAAGGAAATACACAACTTAATTGTCAGTATCTGGAATAGTAAAAGCCCCGAATTCTCAATGCAATATGTGCAGTGCAAAACTGGCACACTTCATGAGTTCTGCTTCAATGGCAGCGCTGCACTGCACATTTAAGAACATTACTTTTGCACATTTTTTTTAAAAACTGCTTTTTCAGTTTTTTTTTTTTTGTAAGAATTAAAACTGACTGTCCTAGAGCACCCATCTTTCACTTTCTTCCCTTACATTATTCTGAAGTGTCTAACAGTGATTTACCAATGCCAAATTTGCATTTTTGAATCCAGATTGGTTCACTTGAGAGTGCTTGAAAGCTGTTGACAGCACTTCAGTAGCCCCTCTTATGTAAGCTAGATCTTACTGAGATTATAGCATTTTTCTTGGAAGGACATTTCATATATAATTTCCACTCTTCCATTTTCATATGTATTTTTATCTAGGAAAGTGACAGCAGATCTGGTGAGTTCAGCTTAGAACTAACCTGTGTTTCTTCAGTTTGTGAGGCAAAGGTAACTGAAAAAAAATACTGTTCTTCTACTCATTTTTTCTATTAAGTAAAAAAATGCATCTTTCCCAAGGAGTTTTCATTTGCATTAGATATTAGGGGAGCACCCCCATATAATTTAGTCATATATTATGTGGCTGGTTCATTGTACCATAGGATCTATGTTCTTTTAATGGTCCAGGTGTTCAGCAACATCCCCATCTACTCACTTCAACATAAATTAATGATTCACCTGTCTGCTTCTGACTCCTCTGCTTTCTCTCTTCAACAGGTTTTTAGCAAACACAACTTTTGATGGTCTCAGTGGCCACATTAAGGTGAAGGGCTCATCCATTGTCAGCTCAGAAAATAATTTCTTCATCTGGAATCTGCAGCATGACCCCGTTGGAAACCCGATGTGGACGCGCCTGGGGAGCTGGCAGGAAGGGAAGATCATCATGGACTATGGAATATGGCCAGAACAGGCACAGAGACACAAAAGTCACATGCAGCACCCCACCCGGCTGCACCTGAGGGTGGTGACTCTGATTGAGCATCCCTTTGTCTTCACAAGGGATGTAGATGATGAAGGACTCTGCCCAGCAGGACAGCTGTGCCTGGACCCGCTGACCAATGATTCAGGTGTGCTGGACAACCTGTTTGAAACCCTCCAAGGGGGCAATGACACTGTGCCCAATGAGCTGAAGAAGTGCTGCTATGGCTACTGCATTGACCTGCTGGAGAAGCTGGCTGAGGATATGAATTTTGATTTTGACTTGTACATTGTTGGGGATGGAAAATACGGTGCCTGGAAGAATGGCCACTGGACTGGGCTGGTGGGAGACCTTCTTGCTGGTACAGCTCACATGGCAGTGACATCATTCAGCATCAACACTGCCCGAAGCCAAGTGATTGATTTCACCAGCCCTTTCTTTTCAACCAGCTTGGGGATTTTGGTGAGGACCAAAGACACTGCAGCTCCTATTGGAGCCTTTATGTGGCCACTTCACTGGACTATGTGGCTGGGGATATTTGTTGCTCTTCACATCACAGCTGTATTCCTCACCTTGTATGAGTGGAAGAGTCCTTTTGGAATGACCCCTAGGGGAAGGAACAGGAACAAAGTGTTCTCCTTCTCCTCTGCCCTCAACGTCTGCTACGCAATCCTGTTTGGAAGAACAGCTGCCATCAAACCCCCAAAGTGCTGGACTGGAAGGTTTTTAATGAATCTCTGGGCTATTTTCTGCTTGTTTTGCCTGTCAACATACACAGCCAACCTAGCTGCTGTCATGGTGGGAGAGAAGATCTATGAAGAACTTTCTGGAATACATGACCCAAAGGTAAAGCACATCTGTTGTTATTAACTCAGCCTTTTCTTCTCTCCACTCAAAATTCACTGCCGCAGAATTTATTGTTTCTAACAAAATCAGAAAGTAATCTTTGTGGAAAAATGTGGTTGCAATTACTTACAACCTGGTGGCATTTCAGGAGGAAAGTTCAGTGAGACAGGAGCTTTAAACTCCCATAAGAATGTAGGGGGAAGGATTTAAAAGATTGAAGGTGAGGAGAGAGGTGAAGTATTCTGGCATGTCCACTGCAGAGAAGAATAGTGGGTTCTACATGCAGATTAAGGAATTGAGTTCAGTTCCAAGTTCCCTTTGATGAGACTTGTTTAAATCAGTTGGATGACTCAGGGCATCCTGAGATCTACTCAAACAAAACAACTGCACAGAACAAGATTAAACCACTGATCCTTTCTAGGTAGGATTTTTCAAGTATTTCACTGGTCATAATGCTGCTGGCAAAGGCAGTGCTGGCAAAATTCCCCATGAATGTTAAATGAAATGTAGCAGAACTGAAATATTTTGAAAAATCCTGCCTTAGGCTTCAAAACAGAGGAATTCATTTTACAAGTAGTCAGGCATTTGATTTGCAGTGCAGTTTCTGCTGGGGAGCCATCATGGGAGGAGATGAGCGTGTTGTAGGCGACCCATCTGCAAAGAGCTCAGACTTCCCAGAACTTCCTCCACCTGGTCTCTCCTCCTTCCCAAGAGGTCTTCAGTTGGAATTTTAGTCCAGTCCTTTTCTAAGACTACTCTTAATTTGCTTGTCACTAAGCAGTGATCAGGAAAGCAAGGGGCAGAATGGCTTTTAGAGAGAATGGATGGCTGCAGGTGACACCACAGCATCCTCTGCACCCAGCAGCCGCTCCAGGGGACACGATGGCAGCAGCAGATTTCCCTTGCTCACGTTGCACTTTCTGCAGTGAAGGTGTGATTGTATTACCCAGTTTTGTACTCATGGCCTAACTGCTGGTACAGAAACCATCCACCATGTGTTTGTCTCAAGGGACTGAACTGATAGATTGGTCCACTATAAAAAAGTAACTTTTATGACACAAGAACAGGGTATACATCTTACTTTTGTAAACTGTGTGGATAAATGGTACAAATGCCCCTCCAGGCAGCAAAGGCCAGGCTCCATCTGTTCCATTAGTGAAACCTCACAGTCAGGCTGATGACCAGACAGTTTTAACTGTGCAAGTGCAGTGCCTGATTCACTCCCTGCAATGTTAACTAGATGGTTTCTACCAAAAATGTTATAAACAAAGGACAACAGTTTTGTGGCTGACCCAAGGCACTCTAAAATTGATTTATGGCTCAAAGCAAATTGCTTCTAATAATCTGCCATTTCCCTCCCAACAAAAAATGTCATAAATATTGCATTAATATCTTCATCAATATAAGGCATAGAAGTCCATTATATATTATTTCCTCAGCATTCTGAAGAAGCAGATGAGAGCTTTCAGCTGAATTTTCCCAGATCCAGGGATATCTCTGTTACACCGTTGTGTGAAGCCACAATGTTGGTTGAAAATGAGTTTAGTCTTCTACTCTTTGCATGGGCATCTCCTCATCCATCAAATTGCATCAGATTACATCCTATTTTTCAGCATTACTGCTGTGACCACATGCAGTGTTTTTAAAACAGATGTTAGGAAATTCCTGCAGCTCCAAGGAAAATTAAATTATTCTAAATCTGTGCTGCTGAAGCTTAGTGCAAAACGTTAAAGCATGTCAGGTGCTGAAGACATAGATCTTGGTCTAGAACAGAAACACTGATGACTCCTGGTTAGCAGCCTCAGTGATTCCATTACCTCAGTGGGATTACTAGCCTTTCCTAGAAAAGCACTTCCCTGCTTTATGGAATAAATCTAAACCTCTGAGTAGTTACCAGCTCCCATCATAGGAATAAGACAACACAGATTTTAGGAAAGAAGAAGATTGCCTACCATTACATGAGCTGCAGGGTAGTTTTGTGTTGTGTCATTCATGCATTTGCCTCCAAAGTCTTAGTCTGAAAGAGTAGTTGTAATAGAAAGTGCACTGGTTTAACCTTGCTCACACAAGAGCCTGAGCTGTGGCTACTCAAAGTTCTCTCTAAGAGTTAAAGCTTAGGTTTAGGAAATGTTTGGGCCACAGCAGTCACACATTTACAGACACCAGTCACACATTTACAGACACCACTTTAGTTAGTTCCTTAAAGCATTTTTTATGTGACTAAAAGATGTTATGCTTGGGGTTTTCTTCCCAGATATGTTTACCTCTTTCTTTTTAGTGGGGAGACTCACTTCAAAAAGAAGGCAGCAGGAGAAAGAAATAACCTTTTTAATTTAAATATACTTCTAAACATCCTTCTGCTGCTTTCAGTATGCATGTGCCCTTTGTACTGTGCTTTCGAAATTTATTTAAGAAACAAAGCCCAAAATAGAGGAGCAGCTTTCTTGAGGTGATGTAAGACATGTAATTTCTTCAGGCTGTCAGCCATAAATGGCAAATCCCATCTAAGGTTGAGAACAGTCAGGAAGGACAGAATTAGAGCTATATCAGTTGGACCTTTAAATGCACTAATGATATAGAAGAGAACGTAGAAATATCATCAAGCTGCTGAAAGGAGGAGCAGCCAGTGAGACAGGAACCAGAGCAGAAGGAAAGTGGTGTGAGGAATGAGAATTAATTTACTGGAATGTGTCTTGAATTTGGGGAACTTGCCATGTATTTCCTGTGTAAGAATCTTAACCAGGGCAGGTCACTAAAGCCACACTCGTGCAGTGTCCATCAAAGGTGGCTGCCCCCTTTCCTAGGTGGTACAACAGGAGCTAATAAGTTGTAGAGATCTTGAAGCAATGTCCTGACACCTTAAAATCTAATTCTTCTAAGAAAATGGGTGGTTTTGGGCCAGAGCTGCCCCCTCCCCCATCATTTTCTAACTACAGGTTTTAGACATCATCTTTTGCCTGTGGAAAACTGGCAAATACAGCTGTTGTCTCCACTGGAACATGTTCAGCCTCCTGTTTGAGGACAAGGAGACAGGATAGCTATGGATAAGTGTGCTGGCTGCCCAGATGGAGCACACATCCATGTCCTGAATCCCTCTTAAGAAAGTCTCTACAGTATATGGCAAAGAAGTTTAAAAGCTTGTCTACAGACAGAGGACATAAAGAAAAAGTATTGTATTTGTATCATTTCCTCTACTTTTATCTCTTCTCTCATCTGAATCACACAGGCTCATTTCACTTTTTCTCCTAATGTCACCTCTTAGGTTGCACAAAAATATTATACCATTATTCTTTGTCAGAGTGCCAGGCAGCCAGGTACTCAACCAGAGCTGAGTTCTTTCCAAGGTTCAGATATTCCTCCTCCAGGCATGCAGACCAGGAGCCTGCCTTGGGGATGGTCTGATCACAGAGTCACAGAATGGCTTGTGTTGGAAGAGACATTAAAAACCACCTGGTTTCCCCCAGCTGCCATGGGCAGGGATACCCTCCACCATGTTGCTCATTTATATATATATTTTACTCTTTGGTACAGCCACATGGAAGTCCTAGAAAGAAAATATTTTACTCTGCAGAACAACTCATGGCAGGTGATTCTCAGGATCCCCAAGAGAGTGGAGGTTTTTTAGTGGCAAAGGGACATGAATGGCTTTTGGGTTTTTCATGCAAGAACACATTGGAGATGCACCATGATGTCCTGAGTGTGCTGGGTGGTTCAGGTTATTTGAGGCAAAAGAATTCTGGAAGCCCATAGGGCAGAAGAAATATTTAAAACGTGCTAAGATGGAAGCAAACAGCAGCAGAAGGGAGAGAAGCCGGGCAGATTTTCCATAAGGTAGTCCAACACCTGGCCTTCCTTTCTATAGAGAGTGTTGTTCTTTCAGCAATTTCATGAGGGTTTGGGGTGCTGTCCGCCCATTGTGACTTTTGTGACAGCTGACAGCTTTTCTTTCCATCTTTACCATACACTTAAGTAGCCATTTACTCTGGTTATGTTTTTACTACTCTGCATCACTTTACCTTCAAAAACACCCCTTGGCAGTGGCAAAGTTCCTTTCTGCATTATGTTTTGACATAAAATATTGAATTCATTTAGTTTATTTATTTAGTTTATTTCATTTAACAAAAAAAGGGCTACTCCTTTAGGTCCCATCACCAGCAATTTCACTGCATTGTCTCTCCTAACTTTACGCGCCCACAACAAAGAGATAAGATATTCATCAGTCTACTATACCTTTACAGTTATATTTTTTACAGGTAGGCTGCTTTTAAGGAACTGGCTTCAGGACAAGATCACCTAATCATTCCCTGGAAGTTCCTCCTCTCTGCTATGAATGATGGTGTTTCCAAAACTCACAAAAAACCACAAAGTGCCCCAAGAAATACACTGCAGACACTTACAGTCACTCTGGCAAGCTCCACCCAGCAAGTCCTTCAAACAGCCTTGGTGTGCATTGGGATTAGTCCCCAAAAATCTCTGATCTTCTCCTAGTTCAGTGCCTGAAGACTTGCTCTTATGAGGTGGCCATATTTTTATTACAAAACTAAGCACTCTGAGTGATCCAGGCAAGGTATTTCTGAGGTTTTGTTAATCAGGAATTCAGTATGTGCAACCACCCAGATATTTGTATCTAGATATATAAAATATGAGGGTGCAAGTCTCATTTCTGATTTATGAGCATCTCAGTTAATTTAGAAGCCTTATGGCCCTTATTATATCAGTTGAATACTTTCTTTTATTTGTATTAAAACTATCCAGAAATAAAACTGGCAAGCAACTGCAGATGAGCTTTAGCAACACCAAATCACAGGAAAAGAATGTCGTCCCTCATTAGAGGCATGATTCAAATACTCTTCTTTTAATGATATTTTCCATTGAGTTCAGCAATTTTTAGAGTGAGGCCAGGACTGTTGTGTGTTTATTGGTAAATTTTCTTCCTGAAAAAGGAATTTTTGTAGGAATTACACTAATGGAAATTACTGCTGTGGTCTTTCACTGCAGCAGCCTGAGATGAATCATTATAAGGGGCATCACTTGAACTGCTATGTGTTAAATACATAATAAAGTAGCATTTATTTAAATATGCATTAATTGCATTAAATTGTATAGCAAAAAATCAAGTTACAAACTCAGGGGAATTTTTAAAAATCTTACTGCTGCCATGGGGTTTAGTATTTGTACAGGACCACAGGGTTCTTTTTACAAGTAAAAGAATAAACTACAAAGCATGTTTCTGTGAAGGAGTTACTGGGCACAGGAAGGTCATGATTCACAGCATCACAGCCTGCTAATTAATAATACATGGTGCTTTTCTGAGTATTAATGAGTCAGTGAAGGATTTGAACTCAAAAGGACTTTCAGTATCACAAAGAGGAAAGTGAAAAACTCTCAGACAAAGGCAAAATTGAGTATCAAGCTCCAGCCAGAATAAAGAATTGCAAGGCTGTCTCGTACAGGAATGAAGGGTACCTGCAATTTACGGAGGTGCAATATCTTGACTTCTTTAGCTTCCCCATGCAATTTATGGTGGTGAACACTTGACTTGTTTAACTTCCCCATCACCTCATTAAAGATTTCTTGTTAAAGTTACAGCTTTGGAGGTTCAGAATCTGTCCAGCTCAGATCTGCTTCGTTCTGATACCCATTTTATCAGACAATGCCTGCAGTGTTCTGCAAATCAAGTTTCCTTTCCTAATGAACACGTTTTTTTATGCCTTCTTGCCAACAATTATCTTTTTGTTATCTTTTCATATTAACCCTTACTGCTTGAGGTCTTTACCTACACACATTGCCTCACTCTGTCACTGGCTGCCCTGGCCACTCTTCACCTCCCCTCATTGTTTCAGACAAACAATTTAGGGGTAGGTGTGGAAGAGAGGAGGTCCTGCTGTCTTCATTCTGTGTGGTGCAGGTCATGAAAATTGTTCTTCGAGCGCCAGAAGGAATTAATATGTTTTAGCATTTTCCCATCTATGTGGGTGTCTGTTTCTTATTCTCAAGCTACATACCTAAATGTCATAATATATTTTGAAAAAAGGAAAGTGAGCCCACCACCAGAAATAGCACCTGCATCATTGGTGGGGTTCAGACCCTTGCAAGAAATAATGCAAGTGGATAATTGCAAGAATTTACTGAAGTAACTGGCAAAGAGTAGCGGAGAGCAATGAAGGGGCACAAGCTGATCCTGCCACCTGACAGGTGGAAGGTCATTGTGTAGCTGACTTAGCAGCATGGAGAATGTTTATTTCTGTTCACAAAAGTCACAGCCATGGTGATCTACAGAGACCAGAGTGCTAGTCTGGCTCACCCTCCTGGAGACAGAAGTCCTGCACTGATCCACTGGATTTCAGGGATGACAACAGTCCAAGTCCTCTGAAAGAAATAGTGGTTTTCACTGAGTGCATTAAGATTTGACTGAACATCAGGTAAAATCAAATACTAATGTCTATATTTCACTGTGCAAGAAGCCAGGGTATCCAAATATGGCCATAATTTTTCATTTACACTTCATGCTTAACACATTCCTCACTGATTCCAAGAAGGAAAAAAATCCCTTTCTGTTCCCATGTTGGATCTGTCTGTAACACAGGACTCCCTCTGATTTACCTTCATTTGTTGCTCTTGAACCCAAAGCAAATAGCAAATAGTGTGTTGGAGAAATGAGGGCAGTGCAGGTAGACAGTTCCACCACCTAAAATTGGAAACCTCTTCATCCTGGTAACTCATGACCCCTTTACAACACAAACCCATTGTTTGTTCCTTTCCTGGGAAGCACAGAGCACTATTCCTGCCTTACAGGTTTAGGCAGAGGACTGTTTCCAGCCCTGGCACCCAGGGGACAGTTGCCACATGACCTTCAACCAGGAACAGCTGGAGCAGAAGAAATTTTTAAGAAAAAGGATTTTAAAGACAGTGTTTTTGAAGATGGTAAACTACCTACTTAAAGTTGCTGCCACATTAGATTTCCTCCTTCAGCCCTCAGATGTTTGTAGAAATCTGTAATAGCTTTTCATCCGGAGGCTGGAGACTCAGGATGGAAGGACAAGAGGAATTCTCTAACTAGAAATCTTCTTTGGTATCTCTTTGGTGGCTTGAACATGTTCTCAGCCACACAGCTCTTTTTCACTTGCTTGTAATTTGAAAAGGATTTCACCTGCCTGACAGTGCATTAGCCACATTTTACAGGGAGCAAGCAGAAGAACATGCTGGATGAAGTGACTCCATCTGGAACACCTTTACAGCTGCTTTCTGATGAAGTGGAATTGGAAGCAGTGATTGGAAGCCTTTTGGGAATTGCATCCCTTCTTTTCCCTCAGTCTACCTATTTTTCTTACAATATTTTACACTTTCTACCTTACAGCGCTCAGCTCTCCCAGAATAAATTACAGCTCAGAGATCCCTCTGTCCAGAAAACTCTTAGAATGCTATTAGAAACAGGGATAAACACACCTGCAAGTTCATATTCTCCAGAGTGCTCTTCTTACAGAGCGTTTTGCACTGCCCAGCACCTGAATCATCAGGGCAACCCTCAGAAATTAACCACAGACCTGAGTCCCCAGTCTCATCCCTGAGCTGAACAGCTTTTCCAACACACAAAGGAGCAGAGCAGATCTTACATTTAATTATCAGTGCTCACACAGGGACCATGAACACAAAGATTCACATTTTGAAGCAGAGACCTAGGTCACAGTTTCCTTTCACATATTCCCTTGTTGCAGTGAAGAGAATAAACTGTCAGCAGTGGACTCTGCACTTGTGTTCACATTGAAGCTGCTCATTGACTTCCGTGCAGCTGTCAGGTTTTACGCCAGCTAATGACCTCTCTGAGCAGGATTCAAAGTGACAGAATTTTAAGGAAATCTGTCATTATCCTGACAAGGAAAAAATCAGCTCCACTGACACTTTTCGCAGCAGAGAAGCGAAAGCGTTGATTCAAATGTATTCTGCAAACACCCTCTCCTGGAGAGCCTGGGAACCTCCCGGCTTCCGAAGCCTGAACATGTAGGACAGTTCCTCATCAAAACCTCCACTTCCAGAAGTTGAGCTGTGAATTTTCATCTGCTAAAATCTGAAATTCATGTGCTTCACTGTGAATAATTTTCTTTCATCTCCCTCTGCACACCATAAATATTCACTAGTTAGTTTCACTAGTTAGTTTTCAAAAACTCTTGCAGATAAGAAGGGAAAGCCCATGAATAGTTTTATGTTGGTTTGTGGTTGGGATTTTTTTTTTATTACTATTATTGCATTTGTTTTGTTCATTTTCCCCTGAAACTTTGCTTATCACTTCCAATTGCTTATATTTTCTCACTGGGCTATGGGAAATCTATTGGTGGCTGGGAAACCACCTAAATGTGTGGGTTACATAAGGCAAAGTAAAATACGATTGCTTTATGTGGGAGAGACAGAAATGTCATTGTAAAACAGCAGATTTCTAAAACCACATCAGTCCTTCAACTAATGCTATCTTTTTTTAGTGATTAGGAACTGAAATTGAGCAGATTCTTAAGATTCTTGCCTGGCAGAGATCATGCTGGCAATTCTGCTGATACACAAGGTGCCCATTAAACATTGCACTTGGCGTTATAACAGGTAACCAGCGCTGTTGTGGAAGCAAGCTAGTAAAATATTTGCACCATAGTTTTTCCTCAGAAATTGTTATAAAAGTTAGGAAAGTGCTTTCAGCCATGTTTCTCATTTCTATACCCTATTTAAATTAAAAAGCACCTTTATAGGTAGTGGTAAAAGCTGTATCCACATTAGCTCTGTCACTGAAGTGAGTGGTCACTGGCACTGCCCTCAGCTACATACTGGGTTACCTTTTTCTCATTTCCAGCAAAAAAATAGTTCATGGAGTTGAATTTGGGCACTGAAGAGGCAAACAGAATGAATGATGAAATGCTTCTCATGAGTTGAGATCATGATTAGAAATGGAGCTCCCAAAGCATTTTTCCTCCAGTCCCATTTCACAGAACTCTTCTCAGCCAGACTCAGTGAGGCAGCTGCTGCACCCCATCAATCAATTTTCTAGATTTCAGTTACATCACTGCTTGTAGAAAATAGCCACAATTTCCCTTCCCAACAGCTGCACTGTTTAGATGTTCCTTGACTCCTCACAGGTCCCAGCCACCTCAAACTCCATGGGATCAGCAGGCAATATTGTACTGCATACTTTGTGGACCTGAGACCATAATTTTCTGTACCTGGGCTCTTACTGCAAAAATAAATGACAACTGAATGGGATGTAAACCTCAAAATGATACTAAACTAAACCAGGGCATCAAGGGGGGAAAAGTGTTTGAGGTAAATAATTTGGTTTTGCAGCACTGCAAAGTCATATGAAAGCCAGAACCTCCTAGAAAGACCTCAAAACCCCACAGCCTTGAGTGTGCCAAGGTTAACTGCTGCATTTTCAGTTTTAAATCCCAATCTGCACTGGAGATTTCTGGGTCTGTTTCCTTTCAAGTTGGCATCTAGGTGTTCTCCCCAGCTGACAGCATTGAGTGCAATGGCAATGCATTACATAAAATGGAATGTGCCAAGTTATGCAAAACCCCTGTCATTCAGGATTGCGTTTTCCTGTTTCTGCTGCTGTGGTTTCATCACATTGATGTTTATCATGTTGGTGTTTTCATGCATAATTGGCACCCAAGCCATAGATGTCTGCAGATGCCCAGTTTGTCTCAACATCTTCCCAAATAAAACAAGTTCTCCACTTCCCACTCAGCAGATGTTTTAACAACAGCAGACAGAAACCAAGGAGATCTGGAAGTAAGGGGCCAAGCTGAGGGAACTGGTAACTGCAGTGTTTGCTTTCAGCAGCAAGAAGCACAAACATCATTTGTCTGGGAGCACCATGTTATGCAAGGCACAGAAGTCTCTGAGAAGTCCCAAAGCTTATCCTGCCACTGCCAGAGAAGTTGGATGTACTGTAAAGCTCTGGTGTTTTCTTATACACCTCGTGGCCTCCCTGTCTCAAGGGACCCAACAGCCATTTCAACTCCTCAGTTCTTGGCAGCATTCACATTTCCCTTTGTTTTCTTACACAGTGCCTCTTGTTTATTTCCTTACCCATGATACGTTTTCTTCATCAGTGAGACTTGTTCTTGGAAATGCTGGGTACAATCCATGTGTCCTACAGTAGATACTGTCCTGAGAAGTCACTGGGGCTGCAGTGTTCACAGGGACACCAGTTCCAGAAATCACAGCTCTTTAATCTTTCTCCTGCATCTGCAACCTCTACTCCCCAGCAGCATGTCCTAGTCCTTCCTCTCGAGATCGCTTCTTTCACAGAAGATGGGACATCCTCCTGAGCCATCCATCCCTGTCCTGTACAGCAAGATCCTCTGGTCTTGGCATTCCACAGCCCTGAACCTGTAAGATCCAAGCACTCAGTGCTCAAGTGCTCAGGCCCCTCTGGCTCCGTGTCTCACTCATCTCTTGAGTCTGCCCCAAACACTAAACCAGGTCCAAATGTGATATCACCATGTGCATCATCACAACTTCATGTGCAATAGCTTCCTCACAGTAAAGTGTGGAGCTGGTTCTAAAATTTGGGGTGCACCTAAAGAATGGCCCCTCATGGTATAAATCATTGCTTCAGGTATAAAACAGTTCACTGATAGGAAATCCATGATCTCCAGTATTTGAGATGCAAAAACTATACTGTTGGCTGCTGGAGTTGTCACCCTTTTTTTGGAGAGCCACTAACCAGCAGC
The DNA here is from genome assembly GCA_013398405.1 of Pheucticus melanocephalus. Taxonomy (NCBI): domain Eukaryota; kingdom Metazoa; phylum Chordata; class Aves; order Passeriformes; family Cardinalidae; genus Pheucticus; species Pheucticus melanocephalus. The sequence goes on from VZSJ01002791.1 coordinate 415,450, forward strand.
ACTAAATAAGTTTTTAACCCCTTTTAGCTTCCAACAAATAAAGTATTAAAATGCATTAGAGGTTAATAGCTTTTATCATAGCTGCTCAATTGACGTATTCTTACTCTTGCTGTTGGACTGCCCAGGCTGTTGGTGTTTCCCTGCTGAGGCTCACAGCCAGCTGCACTTGGCTGCAGTGGCCTTGCCAAATAACACTCAAAGGGCTGGTAGCTTGATAAATGCTAATGGGTGTTCAGAAGAGAGATCCAGGGAAAATTTCTTCACCAAAAGGGTGAAGGCATTGTCAGGCATTGGAACAGGCTGCTCAGGGAAGTGGTGAAGTCATGATCTGTACGGGAGTTTAAAAGACCTGTAGATGTGGTTCTTGGGGATGTATTTTGATTGATGGGCTCAGCAGTGTTGGCTTAGGGTCTGATTTTTAGGGTCTTTTAAGCCTTAATGATTCTGTGAGTCAATGATCTGATAGTCAAAGAAATTTAAATATCCTTATTTGACATACTGCTATTTTGCAATATCTGCACCCATGACAATCCTCAAATCTTGTTCAATGAATTCTCAAGCCAGGACAATTTTGGTGATTATTTTCTTGGGACGGAGGGTGCATAAACCCCACTTCACTGTTACCTCAGAGCCTTGTCCAGGTCAGAACAAACCTTGTTCTTTCCACTTCTTACAGCCACAGATGTCCAAATTTGGAGGGACTTTGTAAGGCTATCTAAGCCAAATGCCAACAAAACTCATTCCTGCAGATGGATCTGCAGCTATTGCATTCATTTATTTTTAATTGTGCTTGAGTCACCAGCAAACCTCCAGGTGCTCTGGATACAAAAGTGTCAGCATTTCCTAGTGCTCTTTACCTGCTTTGTGGTGGTTATTCACCTCTGACACTGAATGCTGAATTGAAAAACACAGTATATATGCAGAAATAGAGAATCCACATAGCAGAAATTACTCTGATTTCAATAGCTATTTCCTCCAGTAAGCTGGTCTTTATATTTCCAATTACTGGTATAAATGTAAGTAACTGCCTCCCCTGAATTATGAGTTAAAAAAAATTACATAAAATCCATTCTTGATTCTTCAAATGCTGATTTTTCAGAGTTTATGATTTCTCTGAAGCTCTAGGCATTAACATTCCACTGTTGGTTTATAGAAAACAGAAAGGCTCTTTCAGTATAGGGCTTTCAAAACATAAGACCAAAGATAGAGAGCATGAGAAACAGAAAAGATCAGAAAAAAGAGACGACTAATAAGGCAATATTCAGAGTGAGACTATGGTATTTACCTATCCTGTCAGGACACAGATATTTGTGGTTTCCATCTTGTCACATAATCTTCCCAGGAGAGGGCTACAGAAGGTAAGAAAGCAGCAATGACAAGTGATGAGTCTTGTTTCCATCCTGAAGTTTTTATCTTCTGTTGAAGCAAGTAACCCTTAGCACTCTTTGCAAATCATCAGTGAAGTGCTTTTGGCAGTATTTTGCACTGTCAATCCACAAAGCTGCAAGAAAACCTTTTCCTCCTGTGGGTGAGCAGCAATAAGAAGAAAAGAGAAGTCCTTGAAAGACATAGAGGGTTAAAACAAGTGTTATCATTTATCCTTCATAAAAGGATTTGATCAAATACAAAGCTGCAGACACATAATTATTCTTGAAAAAAAGCAGAGATTACCAGAAGCAGGTAGAGCACTGGATACAAGGGATGGCTGAAAAATTCCCTTGTACAGACTTCCCAAGACTTCCCACCAGGCATATGGTGTTGCTAGAGACAAGATATTAAGCCAGATGGACTTCTGATCTAATGAACATTCCGGTGTTGTCATCATTTGGGGTGAAATTTGACAGCATGCCCAACGCAAAGCAAAGCGTGGGCAGTCCTCTGTAAAGGATTTAGGATAGAAAATTGCATGGAGGTGCAGTTTACTGTTTTTGTACCAGCCTTTCTCATTCAGGCTTAAAAGTTTAGCCAAGTGCAGACATTGGTGACAGTCTGAGTGAGAGATGTGTTCCAGTGAAGACTTTATCTGCAGATCAGATGTTGCACTGCAGTTGGCATCACCAGGTGGGCCACTAACTTCACAGCAAGCACCTAAATTGACTTGGAAAATGCCAGTGTGATTCAGTGTTGGGTCTTACTGGGGTTTTCAGTCTCTTCACTGAAATAAAAGAAATAAAGAAATAAAACCTAAAAAAGAAATAGTCCTGACTGTGGAGATTATCTTCTTGGGACAGAGAGTGCATGAACCTCACTCCAAGTTCCTTCTTTAAACAGGTCATCTTCAGTGTCTCAAGACTGGGGCTGGCAGCATTGTGCTGGAAGTCTCCGTGATGTATTGTCACAGCCCAGCTCCTGCTATTTATGTCTTCTGGCACCTGAATGCTGCTCCCACACTCTCAGGCAAGAACATTTCCCTCTGTGCCCACAGTCCTTCTGGCACAGCACTATGGCCAGCTCCAGATGGAGGCACACCCTGCTTTGCTTGTCCCACAGCCATTTACACCAGAAAACATTAAAAAAAAAAAAAAAAACAAAACAAAAAACCAAAAACAAACCCACCAAAAAAACAAGGACTCTCTTCCATACCCACAGACCTGGAATTAGTGGCAGGTCTCATTCCTAGGTTGCAACACAGGAACCAGATCAGCAGACCACAAGGTGGTAAACACCTGCCCGCTTTAATTTTCAATTTCAGATAAAAATTACCATGAATGCAGAATGTTCATAGCTTCCATGACAGCAAAAACACCATCCAAAAGACCTTTTTCTGTTCCTTTTCAGACTAAACTGGGTGACAGTGAGTTTGCATCCTACCTCTGCCGTTCTTTAAAAAACTACAGACACTCTTTTATCCATGGAGTCGTTGAAGAGAAGACTGGGAAGGGTCTTTTTATGGCTTTGTGCTGCCCTGCACTCTGTTCTGCTTAGATGATAATGCAGAGGCCAGATGGACTGGCAGAACGCTTCCTTGCTTGGTCTTTGCCAAGCAGAGCATGGCTGTGGTGAGATCATCTTTGCAAGCTGCTGTGATGTCCATGAGCTTCCTGGGAAGCAAATACAGCATGGCTGTTTAAGCCTTAGCTGTGTTTGGCTTCCTGTGCTCTGGAAGCTTGGCCTGTTAGAGGCTGGTGGATTCCTAAAGGCTTTTTAATTAGTGTGGCTTGGCAGCACTTGGCCAGCTCAAGGAAGTGCTTGGCGTAGTGGAAGATGCTGCCTGACTCCTCCATGGCAGCTTGAGACTTCCCCCAGGAGTCACTAAATGCTCCGAAGGCAAACAGAAACTTCAGAAAGAGGGATCTGTGAAACCTGAACTAGGCTCCTTGGGGCTGCAGGCTGTGGAGTCAGTTCAGAGAAGGGCACAGAACTGCAGAAAGACTCTGTGTGTGTATACCAATGGTTGCAGCCTGGGCCGTGCAAAGGGGGATTCTCCCTCCTCACTGCCAGGGGAGACTTTTTGGTGACCTTTCAGTCCTCAGTTTGTCTGTGAGCAATGGCAGCCAAAACTGTGATATGGTGTGTAGACTTCTAGAAATGAACTCGGGGTTCTACCCTTCTGCAGAAGGCTAAATAGCACCCCTAAAGACAAAGTAAAACATTCTGACAAAACAAATCTAGGCTGTATGTCCTTTGCTGGGTGCCCAGAAGGTAGATGGTAGCCAGCCCAGAGGCTTTTCATAACAGTTCCTGAAACATTGTCTGTTCTAGAGACAGTCCCAAAAAACACCTACATGTGAGTGTTCAGGGTGTTTCATGGGGGTTATTTTCAGTATTTGAAGAAAACCCTGAGTGTGGATAGACAGGCTATTTAGCCACCTGGTAAGTCTTTCCAGGCTTTTCCTGGGGGGTGGGAAGCTGCGTGCAGAGGGGCAGGCCCACGAACGCCGAAGATTTCTCAGGAGCTGTTGGCACACTAGGGCCGAAACACCAGGTGTGATGGGAGGCAAATGGCTCTGCTAACCCTCTCCTGTGCTCCCCTCAGCTCCACCACCCGTCCCAAGGGTTCCGGTTCGGCACGGTGCGGGAGAGGAGCGGGTTGGACTATGTGAGGCAGAGCTTCCCCGAGATGCACGAGTACATGCGGCGCTACAACGTCCCTGCCACCACCGACGGCGTGGCCTACCTGAAGTGAGACCCTGGAAACTGCCCCCCAGCCGCTTGTTATGATCTGGTTATTAAAATTGTTAAGGGAGATGCTTGGATTAAGGGTAAAATGAGGCCAAAGTCAATAGTACAGATTTTATTTAATAATAAATGTGTGTATATGAGAGAGAGAGAAAGACAGTGACAGAGAGACAGATGTAGAAAATATCACCACTCCATGGATGCCATGTCCCACTGATCCTCTCCTTCCCAGTGCTGAGGGTCCCACAAAACATGGGAGTTCAATCGATTAATACCCATTCATGGCATTAAAACCCTCACCACCTCTTTAGTCAACCTGTATGGCAGGTCTTGTTCTTATTTCTGCATTTGTCCATAGAGGATAAAAACCATTAGCTTTGCTTCCATTGGTGGTACTCTGTAGTATGGCTTGTGCCATGATACTGTTTTGTCTGGCGTGAGACAAAGTATTGATGACCTGTGCTCTGCTTGAAAAGACAAAAGTGTATCCTAGCTGCTTCTTGTAGCCTTTGTTTTTGCATACAAAGAGAACTGAGGAAAAATGCAGTGTAGACCATCACCTTGAATGGTGATGTGGAGGAATGCCCACCTGAGTGTGGGGGTGCCATCAGCCCAGGGCAGTGTATAAACTCCTGCAAGTTCCTGAGCTTGGGAGCCTTTCATCAGGCAGTGAGAAACATTCAGAAAAAACATCCAGTCCAAGCAAAAGCTGCCAATGAGGTTCCTCAGTGTGGTGGGAGGAAAGGAGGTTCTCAGAGAGGAACCTTAATTTGTCATTAAAATGAATAAAATAAGCACTAGATAATAAGTAATAAGTAATAAGAGTCTTGTTGCTTTAAGGAATCATGGTGTCAGTGTGCCTCAGAGACATTTGTGCTTAACAGTCTGGGGCATCACACAGCTCCTCCAGGAAACATAGGAGATGGTAATAAACCTGAAATCATTCATTCATTTTATCTTAAAAGTTGCCTGGCAGATGGCCTGAGAACTTTTCACCAGAAGTTTTTTCCTGTTTTCTGTTCATATATTTTCCCCAGATCCATCCTGTTGATAATCAAGACCCATGGCAGTTCTTTGGGTCAAACTGGAGTAAATGGATTGAAATCAATGAAGTAATCACATCAGAAGAACACTCAGACTTTTAAGGGGACAGGAATGGAGGGTGCAGTCCTGGGATCAGATGAGAACAGGCGTTGCAGCTGTTCTTTTGTATCATTATTTTTATCCAAAAATGCTGTTCAGAAATTATTATTTTAGTAAAATTTAGTCATTGTGTTCATGAAGACAACACAAGGAAAAGATAGATTTCCTTCCATGGGTGAAGGAAATAATATTCAAAGAGAAAAGAGGAGAAATACCTTTGAATAAATTATCCCTCTGGATTTTTGCTATAATATCCCCCAAGTTTAACATCACAAAGAAACCAAGACAGCAACAGTACTTTAGCAATTTTTGATCTTCTCCACTAAAGCCTTGTGCCATTTTCAATTAAGTCAAAGTCCAACATTTTGTAGTGATTTTTGTCTTCCAGAACAATAGTATTTTGTGGGAGCAAAATAAGTCTTAAATACACTGACCGCTTTTAATGCACAAAGTTTGCATTTCATGGACAATTCTGCCCTTCAAAATACAAATCAGTGTTCAATTTAAGAGCAGATGTGCAAACAGCAGTCCTGGTTTTCATACAGTAATTTTCTAGAAAACTTCATAGAGAGATGTTCAGTGTCACTTAGACAGTGATTGTGTTTCTGACTTTGGTGTTGAATACAGGCATGATCCAGAAAAACTTGATGCCTTCATCATGGATAAAGCACTCTTAGATTATGAAGTGTCAATAGATGCTGACTGCAAGCTCCTAACTGTGGGAAAACCCTTTGCCATTGAAGGTAATAACCCGTTTTATAACACACCGCTCTGTTCCTCATGTGCTGAATTTGCTTTGTTGTGCTGTGGTATTCTCAGTGAAAATATGGAGGTGAAACTGAGGACCCCTTGAGGATTATGAAAAATCCTCAGTGATTGAGCAGAACAAAAGCTCCAGCCTTTTCTTTTGGGTTTTTTTTCGTTTTTTTTTTTGTTTGTTTGGTTGGTTGGTTGGTTGGTTTTGGTTTTTTTTGAGATCTCATATCACTTTTACCACCTGTTTCCAGGCCAGGTTGGGTGGAGCTTTGAGCAACTTGGCGTAGTGGAAGATCCCCCATGGCAGGCATTGGAATGAAATGTTCTTTAAGGTCCCTTCCAACCCAAACCATGCTGTGATTCTATGATCTGTTGCCATGCTCTATACAGAAATTATTCCAAATGCTCAGTCTGTGTGTCTCCAGACAAGTAGGAGGCAGAGTCCATTTCCCTGCTCACCATGAAATAAAGAGGCCCCTGAAATGAGGCTTGTTTTCTGCCAGCTCTCTTTGTTGACATGTGTTCAAAACCCCATTCTAACGTGTTCACAATGTGGTTCTGCAGTTTCACTCTCATCTGAAACAGGCAAATACTGTTCTCATTTTAAAGGCAAGCTCAAGATTCCCACTGAATCTATAGTTAATTGAGGAGGGAGCCTGCCCTGGTGCTTGGCCTCCTGCAGCCTTGAGAAATTAGCAAGGACAGCTCAGAAGGCAGCCTGGAAGCAAGGCTGGTGTGAAGCTGCTTCCAGCATGGATGAGCACACGGGCAGCAGACTTGAGAAACCACTTTTGTGATAGACGGACAGTGCAAAGGACTGGTGCTTCCACTTCCCTCCAAGAGCAATAGCTCCAGCTGCTCCCATCACAATGTAAAACAACCTCCTTCAGAAATCTGATAAATCCCTTTCAGAAAGGTCAGCTCTGCTGAAATAAAACCAGAAGCTTCCACAATTTCAAATTAAGTAGATTAGATTTCAATATAGAAAAAGAAACAAACAAATAGACATTGAACTGTATGATTTTGGATGAGTGGACTTCCTTCATATCACCCAATTACAAAAAAAGTATGCTGAAAATGTGATATTTATAAGTTCTAGCTGTGCTAGCTCTGAAACAAATCCTTTGATGTGAGCAAATTTATTCACGTGGAATTACAGGCACAATGTAGAAAGCTCAGCAGCAAGGGAGAAGCATTGTAGGAACAGTTATCACCTCATTACTCATTAAAAAATGAACCACTGTCCTGGAAAATTCAGCACCTGTCTGTTTGTGAGGGCTTTTTCTTTCTCCCTGTGTTGTTGTGGGTTTCTTTAAGGAGACAATCTGAAATTCTGAATTCTGAACTGAAAAACAAAAATCCCTAGTGGACTAGAAATTAATCTCTGCAGGCAATTGGCATGCAACTGCATGTCTTCGAGGGATCAATTGTATTTGTTTAGAATTTCTTAAATCAAACCCCAGATTCTGGTAAAAATACCACATTCAGAGTTTCTGAATTCATTTTCAGTTACACTAAGTCTTTTACCCGCACTTTAACATGGTGAAAGACAACACAGTGGCTAAAAACTGCATTTATTAGTATCTGAAAATCCTTGACAGTGCCACAGCAGAAGTGCACGAACTGAAAGCATAGCCCCTGGGCTTTAAATTGCTGTGTGATAACAATGAAGATGTCTCCTGTATATATTTATGTGCATACAGCTCCTCATCAAAAAATGCATAGAAAGAAAATGTCACATCTGACACCACAGTCACATCCACTGCTCTAACAGTGCAAAGGGATCACAGAATGATTTATGTAACATTGAGGCCCTTTTGCATTGCTGAAAGAATCCATGACAAGGGCATGAAAAGGTCTGTGTTTCTGGAGAAAATATTTATTAATCCATTGTCTCCATTTTAAGTTTTTGAATCTTCAGTTTTACATATTTCTTGTGTGGCCATAATAATGTTGAACTTGCTTATTCTGTTTATATTGGGTGACCTTTTTTTTCACCAAAAAAGGTCTTGTCTCAGCATTCTCAGACCACAGTAAGCCAGGTTCGAGCTGGCTGGCTGAAAGAGAGTGCCAGCTTGCTCTTCCATGCTGAAATGAACATACATTAGCAAAAGCCAAACAAGAAAGAGAGAGATGATTGCACTGTTCTCCCTTCTAGGATATGGCATTGGTCTTCCCCCCAACTCTCCACTCACCTCAAACATCTCTGACCTGATCAGCCAGTACAAATCCCACGGCTTCATGGATGTTCTGCACGACAAGTGGTACAAGGTTGTTCCCTGTGGAAAGCGAAGCTTCGCCGTCACGGAGGTAAGCGATGAACTTGGGTCACCTAAGTGAGGCTTTGTACAAGGTGACAATTATCTCCCCTCATTCCTAATGGCATGCCCACATGGCAGGGGTGGATGGCAGCTGAAGGGAAGGAGGAGGCTTCGAAGGCAAGAGCTGCTGACCCAGGCAGCAGTCAGGGCAGAGCAGGAGGAGCGCGTCAGTGGGACTGTGCTGCTGAGTGAGGCACCAGGGAGCTCCTCTGGACACAAGCAGGGCATGAAGAGGGCAGTAAAAATTATGATCTGGTATATTTCCTAGGAAACCTGTCTGATTCTGATTCCACTCTACTGTGTGTGTATCGCTCTCCACAGAGAGAGGGGGAGCTCAGGACATCCCAAATTTTTAATACATCCTGACCACTTCCAAACATGGGTGGCAGCTACTGTACCAAAGATAGGATTTCAGGCTAGAAATGGTCTGCTAAGACACCATGCCAAGAAGAGAGGGGAAGTAGGTCTCACTGCCATGTAGATCTATGAGAAATGGAAGTAAATCTTCAGCGATGTACATCCAAGTACCACGTCAGAGGAGTTAGGCCATTATTTATGAGAAAAAGATAACTCTTATAAGAACAGCAGTTTTTCCTCAAGTTCCCTAGCCTGTCAAGTGAAAAAATAAGATAAAGTATTGAAGAGTCAAAAGCACCCACAATGTGTGAAGCTTATAGCATACTTTTTTACCTGAAGGTCTTCCAGGAGGGATAGGTTATGTATTCTCACAGGTACAAAACAATTAGAACTCTGCTGTCTCCTTCTCAGACTGTTGAGCCAAATGCCAAACACACACACGGTGTTCCCTGAGGAAGTGGCAGCATTCTCGTATCAAAGAGAACCTCAGTTTCCTGGACTCTGATTCCCACTTTTCAATGGTCAGCTGCAAAGCTCTGGCAGCTGACTAAATCACTACAAAGTTAGCATTTTTTAGAGATATGACTAAGCAAATCTTTATTTGGCATTTTTAATACATAATTTGTTAGGGTATTTCTGCAGGTCTTACTACATTCTTTACTTTTTCATTACAGTTGTGTCAATAGGAAATAAATTATATTTTAACATCAGACATTCATAGAAGAAAATTCAATTTATTTTTATCCAACTTACTCATTTTTTCTTTCTTTATGTGATTAATTCAACACAAGAAAGCAAACTTAAATAGAAGTGTGTATTCACTTCTCTTTCTGATTTAGCTTATCTGAAGATTGTATTATCATCTAAAAAGGAAATTGTCTTTTTAAAATAGCAGTTCCTTCAATGACTTCTTGTTCCTCTACTTTTTAACAAGTCTTTTGAATTAAATCTCAGGAAATTACAAGGTGGTAATGCTATAAATTGCTTCAACGTTACTTAAAACTCAAAATTCTTACAGCAGAGAAAACTTACCTTCCTAATAAGTCCCTAGTGATGTGACAAAAGGAGCTTCCTCTGATCATGTCTTACCCCTCAGCATCCATCTGGGGCTGTATGCTCTCTATTCTTAGTCACAGAATAAATTCCAGCCAAAAGTACAATTTTATTTAGTCTGGTTTACTCTCAGAACATGCGGTTGCTTCTTAAGTCTGTGGAGTGAGATGCTGAGATCCCCTGGGAGGGGCATGAGATACACTGGGCTGCAGAAGTATGAGAACCTGAGTAATACCTACCTATAAAAATTGTAAATAGATGTACATATATGGGGGTCCTTGTTCAAAATGTTACCAAGAGAGGTGCATGATCAGCACAAGATTCCTCAAGGCCTACCAACAAAGGGAGAGGAGGCGGGGCAAAAATCTGCTCCAGTCTGAAAATAAAATTCAGATTTTGCCCGGTGAATAGTCCCATGGAATTCCTTTGGGTTTTTTTTTTTTTTCACTATTGAATAGGTTTTAACCACAGGATTTATGGGAGGCCTTAAGCATGGTGTGACAGATGGAGGACATGTTGTGCTTTAACATAATTTAGTCTTTTAGTATAACCTCCTTGTGAAGAAAGAAGGGCATGTGTAGCTGCTCCCAGGCTGGTTGTCTGACCATAGTCCTTATTCCATCTTCAGTTGCACTAATTCAACATCCACAACTGAGTTTTTTATTCAGAAACTAAGTCCAACAAGTTGGTTCAGGTGTCTGAACTGAAGGACTCAGTTCATGGAGTCCAACAAGGCCAAGTGCAAGGTCCTGCACCTGGTTTGGGGCAATGCCAAGCACAGATACAGGCAGGGCACAAATACAGAATGGATTGAGAGCAGCCCTGGGGAGAAGGACTTGGGGCCTTGGTGGATTAGAAGCTCAGGATGCCCTGGCAATGTGCTCTGGCAGCCCAGAAAGATGAAGATGTCCCAGGCTGCATCACTAAAAGTGTAGCAGGAGGTCGAGGGAGGTGATTGTGCACCTCTGCTCACTCTGGTGAGACCCCACCTGCAGAGCTGCATCCAGCTCCAGGATCCTCAGTGTAAGAAGGATGTGGCACTGTTGGAGGAAATCCAGAGAGACCACAAAGGTGATCAGAGGGCCTCTGCTCTGGACCCAGGCTGGGAGAGCTGGGGGTGCTCCCCTGGAGAAGAGAAGGCTCCAGGGAGACCTTAGAGCCCCTTCCAGTGCCTAGCTGGGATCCAAGAAAGCTGAAGAGGGACTTGGACAAGGGATGGAATAACAAGATAAGGGGAATGGCTTTAGACTGAAAGAGCTAGGTTGAGAGGAGATAAAAGGAAGAATTGAACCACTTAGGTGGTGAGACCCTGACAGAAGTTGCCTAGAGAAGCTGTGGCTACCCTACCCCTGAAAGTGTCCAAGACTAGGTGGGACAGGGTTTGGAGGAACCTGGTCTGGTGGTTGGTATCCCTGCCCAGGGCATGGGGTTGAAACTAGATGGTCTGTAAGGTCTCTTCAAAACCACACTGTTCTAGGATTCTGTGAATCTAAAAAGTCACTGAAAGACTCTTATGCAATCAGAAAGTGAGCAGAAGCAGAATACCACTTGCAAGTCTGTGCCATTTGTGGGTAAGCTCTGCTAAGTCCAGATCTTCATTTTCCTGAGTTGCCTCACTTTTAATGTATCTCCCATATGCATCCCCTCTTCTTCATCCATTCCTTTTGGCCAAGAACTTGCAGATTTTACAATGTGTGATTTCTTAGTTGGGTTACTAAACTTAACAGCCAAGCAGCAAACACTCTCCGAAGTACAGGTTTGCCACTGTTAAATCAAGAAGCATGGGAATTAGTCTTGGACTTACCTTCATGTTGGTTTGTGTCATTTACTCCTGTACAGCCCAAAAATCTCTGTAACTTTACTCCCTGCACTCAGTCACAGTAGTATTTACAAATTCGCTGAAGAGTGGACAATGTTCAACACAGAAGCAGATGATTCATTTTTTTAAAAAGTCTCAACTTCTCAGTGGGTAGTCATTCACATGGATTATATACCAAACTGAGACACAATTGCCTTTTGACAGCAAGAGTAAGGCTTTGTATTCTTCTATGCCGATTTGATAAATTTGGTCTGTGACATGCTGCACCTGCTGACCAAGAGTAATGATGCCAAAATGGGAATGTATGTAGTTGAAATACTGATCAGTATAGCCTTTAAATTGGTGGGATATCCATCATCCATTTTGGTCATTGCCTCTTTAGCTGTGCCTGATTTGTATCCACCTGCCACTCCTGCCCACTGAAGTTAATTTTTCTATAGATTTGTTTTGAGATCCATCTTCCTACTCACCATTTTTTAGTAATCTTACACTGGGAAATTATATTTCCTGTGGCAGAACTCAATGCTAGCTCTTCTCATCTCTCTCTATCTGGCAGTGGATGAGCACTTTGCTTATTCTAAACTGTGTTTCAAAACAAGGTTGTCCTGGAAAGAAATTATTCAGTCTGGGGCTGGAAGTTTTGCACTGAAAACCTTGCAGCTCTTCAAGCTGGGAAACCAATAAAGATGGTTTATTTTCCGATATTGCAGAGGTCAGAAGTGCTTGACTCTGCTGTTTTGTATCAACCTCTCCAGCAAAACCACTTACCCAAGGTATCTGACCCTGACCAGCAACCACTGGATCATTTATGGGGCATGCAGCTAAGTCAGACTTGGAAAGAACACGGCAGTGAATTGCACTTTACCTCCACTGCAGGTAATGTGGGTGGCAGTGGCTGTTCTTGGTGAGTGCTAGCCTCTAGCAATATTGCTTAAGTACTCTTGGTTTAAGATTGTCATATTTTAGTTTCAAAGGAATGCCTTTGTGGCCAAATTGCTGAGTTCTCTACTTAGGGGGAAACATGGTGCAGGAGCGATGAGGGATGGACAGAGTTATATTTGCACATCATATCTGGGCATAATCAGTGTAATTTGTTTTTATTTTTGCATACAGTACACTCAGCTCTTCCTCTACCCTACTGTTATTCTCACTGGTGCCTCTTCAGAAGGAGCCAGGCTCTTGGGACTTGCCTTTCCATCCCATTAGCCCCACCCAAGCTCAGAATAGACTGCAGAGAGAAGGTTTTTACAAAGAGGGTGGAAAATCAGAAAGTGAGCAGAGTGTTTCCCAGAGGGATGGTGGATGCCCCCTCCCTGAAAGTGTTCAACCATCCGTGGAGGCATCCAAGGCTCCGAGCAAGCTGTTCTAATATGTTCTAATATGGCCCTGCTCACTGCGGGGCAGTTGGACCAGGTGGCCTTGAAAGACCCCTTTCAACTCAAACCAGTCTATGATTCTGTGATTTTTGGGAACGAAAAATTTTGCAATGTTCTGCTCCTGGCAGCAAAGCAGCTCTGGAACTCAGCCAGCAGGGCAGCAGGCAGGGGTATCCCTGAAAGGCAAAATGCCTGCAGTCAGTGGTTTGGCTGCTCGGGCCAGGCAGTGATGACCAAGGCAGGGTTTATCAAGACAGTACAAAGAAGAAGAGCCCTTCCTGGTTCATGCTTTGGGAGAAGCTAATTAAGTGTACACAATCTTTCACAGCTTTTTAGCTATGTTTTTAAAAATGTTACTGTTGAAACTGTATCTTCTGTTTCACTTGAAGGGTTTGTATTTCTCCTTTTATATTCATAATGATCACAGGACAGCTAGAACTCTAGAACTTAGACTGATTTCCATGTTGACTGGCAGTTCAGTCAGATAACAACCAACACATGGAATAAAAAATGATACATTGCTACATGCCATTATCCCAGCTATTAATATCAAGAACTTGATGCTTCACAGAAATGGTATCTAACCTGACATTTAAAATAACAATGTATAAAAGCACACAGACCTTGCAGCCCAAACTGACCCTGACAGTGGTGATGCTGGGGAAGGCAAAGTGCTATGAACTTCCTTCCAGTGCCTGAGGGACAGGTCCATGCTAACAATGGGGATTGGTCCTTGACCACAGCATTCCATCTGATCCAGATGGAAGCCACACAGAAAAAAAAAAAAAAAATCCTTTCATCTTTGAATCATGGAATAATTTAGGTAGGCAAAGACCTCTACGATCAATGAATCCAGCCATTAATGCAGCACTGCCAAGTCCACCACTAAACCATGTCCCTAAGTGCCACATCTGTAGGTCTTTTAAATCCCTTCAGGGATAGTAACTAATCCTCTTTTCATCTCTCATCAATGGTAAGATCCGTTGATGGCTGTTAGCTCTCAGGTTTCTGAAGGAACTTGCTCAAACTCACTGGTCTTTTGCCTGAATTTATGATCTTTGGCCTCAGCATCACTCAAGAGGCACAATCAGACAGTGCCTCATTCATCTTGCCATGATTTCACCCAGTTGTCATCCAGAAAATTGTGCCTTTTTGCTCTGTCTTTTTCCTAATCCCCTTAAAGGTCAGCCAATAGTTTCCTTTTTTGTTACACTCATCACCTGACAACTCAACAGTGACTTTTCCAACCTTGAAGTTCTGGTTTATGTTTGTCCCTGGTGCACTGCAGGTGTCAAGGGAAGGCCATGCAGACACGTCCAAAAAGGATACAAACTGCCCTGTACTCATAAATAGCAGCTGCCCATCAGTCACCTTTCACAGCACCTTGTCGTGAGAGCATGAAAAACAAACACAAAGAACAGGGAAAAAGGTTCTGCTGTACCAAGACACTTTTCTCAGTCTGCACGTATGCTGTCTATGGGGGAGAGGTGGCCCCTGCCCACAGAGGGACTGGGAATGTTTCCAAAAAGGGTCTCACAAAGTGACAGATGTTGCATTGAAAAGGGGTCATCTCAGTGTGGGAAGAGACAGTGGGTTCTGGACCTGCAGTGTGGAAAAAAATACTTTGTGCAACAGTCCTGCAGAAAGGAGTGAATGAGTATTGACTCTGTCAACAGAGTCAGGAGAAGATGTATCCTGCAAATGAGTAAAAGACTTAGATTTATCCATTGAAACTGAAAATAAACAAAAGAAAAAGGTGACTGTCTGAAGAGGTACTGACAGGGAAAATTGATGAGTAGAAAATAAAACATTTATTACAAAACAGTGTTTTTCCAGCTCTGTGCAAAACCCTCACAACAAGCAGGAAAAGGAACTTGTCTTGCCAATATGAGACAGTATTTACAATATCTTGAAATTTGTCACTTGAAACTCTAAAGCCACGGTCATCAGTCTTTGCTATGGATAATCCCCCTGAAGAGATTAAATATGTATTATTTTTAAGCTGCTACTTCTTTGAGAGCACAGAAGGCCATAAGAATGAAAATCAAGTCTAAAAATAAATCTCTCTGTAGCTACAAAAAATGCCACAACATGGAGAGGGGGACATGTTTTAATAACCCTTAGCTGACTAAATAAAAGTATCAGCATCAGTAGGATTTTGCAAGCTTACTGAGATGTGTAAATGAGTTTAGAATTCTACCCTTCATATCCATTTATCCCTACTCATTCCTTATCAGCACAGGTACTGCAAAACTGAACTTCCAAAGATCAGCAAACCTTTTAAAGGGGAAATGCAATCAAGAATATACAGCTTATTATTATACTTAACACACACATGATACCCATATTTAGTATTTGGGTTCAGCAGTGTGTAGCACCAATATCTGTGCTGCACTGCCAATTTGCAGATTATTCACAAGAATCTTTACAAGCTTCTAATTAGTCAAAGCTGGACCACAGGAGTATTTGATGACTTATTCAGTGCAGCCAGGGAGAGTAAAGCATTTACAATCTCCTGTAGTAGGGAGTAAAACAGGAGTTCTTCCCATGAAAACAAATGCTGAAATCACTAAGTGCTGTTTTTGTCTCTGCTGCCTGCTCCAAAGTGAACACAAATGTCAGACTGACTGGCTTCTCTGCATCCCTTTACTTGCATTCAGGGTTAAAATAAGAAAAAAAGGCACATAACTAGAGTGGAAACAACAGGAGGTATTCAGATGGCAACTGCATATATGGGTTGATAAATTGGAAAAGTGTCTTCAAGGATGTATTGTAAAGAAAAAGCACATATCTTCTGTTGTATTTGTTGGTGTCTAGAAAATGCCAATTTCCCAATTTGCCAGTGGGAAACAACTTGGAGGCTGTTGCAACTGTCGTGCTTAGCACCCATTAGCAGTAATTATCACAGGATTGACTACGCTGCTTATTGCTCCAGAACTATTACATGGCCATAGCTGAGTTCATTCTCCTAAAATGCAGGAAGCTACCTCCTGGATTTATGATTACAAACTTGGAGCAAGGACTGCATTTTTATCCTGGCTTAATACAGAATACACGACATGGAGGCCTTTTATTCCTTAGGAAAAAAAAATAAAAGTAAATTAAAATAAGATATTGCAGTAGAGAAATCCACTAGTTTGTTTTCTGTTGCCACCCCCAACCCACATACCCACTCCCCTGGCCCCTAACCCTTGAGCAGAGAGGAATGCAGTAATGCAGAGAAACCATTTTTTCCTGCTCTTTCTATGTATATTCTATGTATGCACCTCAAAATACATAAAAGAGCAACAAAATAAGTATTTGAGCTTGCTTCTCTAATGAGAGAAGCCTCTATTAGAGGCTGAAAATGAGAGTTGCCTCTACTAGATGGTTTCCTTTACTATTGTCTCTACAGTAATTGCAGACAGCTGATAAATAGCCATTTTACAATCGTTTGTGAATATGCTGATACTGCTATATATAATTACTCCATACACTCCACAATGCCTTAATTATTTCTACCCTACCTTGTTTTCCCCCTTAATTTAGTCTCAAAAATTTCTTTCTACTCTGCAGCCTTTATCATGCAGCTCTTCCAATGTATTACCTTCTTCGTTGCTAGATGAAATATTATTGATGCTTTGTTTTGGCACTTCCTTTGCTAGGAAAAGCTGTCTTGTTTGGGACAATTTCAAAAGCCATCCATTACAGGTGAAAAACTCATCTGGAATGACAGTGCTGGAATTTCTTTCACCTGCTTCCAGGGAAGGTAGAAAACAATTCTGCAGAGCTGACAGGACAGGGAGCCAGACCCTCATCAGCATAAATCAGAGAGGCTTTGCTGAAGACGAGGGAGTTATTTTTCATGTAAGGAGCTAGCCAAGTGTGCTTTCTGTAGCAGTGCTGGAGTGGCATCAAACACTGAACCCAGGCATTCAGGAACCCTCACTGCAATAGGGCTTTTTATTATTGTTTTGAATGGCTAGGGTTTTATGATATTACATTAAACCCAGTTCCCATGGCAAGAAACACCCACAGGCTGTTACTCTCTGTGACATCCAACAGCTGGAGCCTGGGAGCACTGGTAGATAAGTGTATTCATCAGATGACTGAGCAAACACATAACCTTTTAATTATTGTTCTGTTTGTTCTCATGTTTACTGTTAGCTCTGCATCTCTAAGTTGTTGCATACTTGCCTTTGAACACCCTTTCTGGGAAGGGAGTGATTTGCATTAGAGCCTCCTGGAGAACTGGCAAAAGCATCTTTAACCAGCATGTTCAGCTGTTTGGGATAGCAGATTTTTTGCTTCTTACAGATACTTACAGATGTGTCAAATTCAAAGATGAGCCATACTGAGGCCTTAGCTCTGAGACCTCTGAGAAAAAGGTCAGACATGGGACCTCATTTTATTCTACCTGGGCTAAAAGTTGGGCTTCACTGCCAAACCTACAGTCAAGCACTTTGGTGCTTGAGCAGTGTAAAGCATTACCACCTGTAATCTCTGTGTCACCCTCCTATGCCCCTAACTGAAAGGACAAACTATGAGACAGCAGGTCAGTAAGAAATTGTGGTGTGGAGAGGCAAGTTTTCCCTTGAGGTTGAATTGATGCAGTTTCCATATTAAAAAAAAGCCTTGTGCCAAAATTCTGACACACTTCTACCCCAGAGCCATTTTGCTATGGCTTTCTTATGGTTTCCATCTTCTTTACAAATTGCTTTTACACCTCCATTAGACCCTTCAACACCCTTGAAGTATTTATTCACTAGCACAAAAATTCTCGTCTCCAAAGTTCTGCTCAGTGTGTTTCGGGACAAGGAGGTTGATTTTGGCAGAGGATCCCCAAAACAAGAATCCATTGCCAGTGCCAGCATGGGAAAGTTCTCACTCTGCTAGATTGCAGAAGCTCTGTTCTTGTAAAAAACCTGTGATATGCTATCTCATACCATTGTGTTCTATAGAGCAGAAATCAAATATGCAAACCAGAAGAGAGAAATACAGCTCACAGTCACCCAACCAAAGTACACAGAAGGACTTCCAAGCCCTCAGATTCAATGGACTCATCAGTTACGAACTCTGTGGCTTAAAATGACCTTAGAACAAGACTTCACAAATATTCTATGATGCATCTTCTCACTAATTCCAGTTTCTTTTTCCATCTTATGGAAATGCTCATAATAAAGCACATTTCCCCATCCCCACCCATGGAGCAAATGAACACAAGGAACACAAGCAGTCCAGGGTAGCAGCATCACAGGTGACATACAACCCTTCCCAAACTCTGCTCCTCTTTTTTTCATTCATTTACTTGGTGAGTAACATTGTTTAATAGAAAGACACAACTGGATTTGTATTCCTGGAAATATTTCCATAGTAATCTGTGAGCAGTAATTTTTCACAAGGAATTTTAGTTATTTATAAACTTAGTTATGGAGGCCTGAGAATAAAGGTACTACATGCACACCTCGACCCACACATTGCAGTGCAGGTATCTGTGGTACAGATTTCTGCTCTACACAGTTTCTTGGTGTTCAAACATGATTAATGCCAATAAGACAAATTAATTAAAGGCTTTCTATCCTGCATGAAAAGGGTGGGTTGGCAGAAAAAGGTGTGAGTGTTCCTGTTTTCCATAGCTGCAGAGTTCCTAACACAGTTTCAGTCCTGTTAATGTTGGGAGTGGAGGGGTGCCATGTTTGTGCTACTTATTTCACATTTTCTCCATGACTCTCCATCAAGGCTAAAGCACAAAAAGGGAAAGGTCACAATTAATTCCCTGAAAATATGAACACTCATAGAGCAGTAGCTCACTGCTGATGAAGGACTTGCTTTACAGTTCATTGACTACATTCTATCAAGCAGTACTTGCTTTTAAAAATGCAAAGACACTGCAAACACCGTATTCTTGTACATGTTTAACACTCTGCCTCATTAGGGGAATGGCTCAAATTCCCTGGTGTTTGGCTGATTCTCTTCCCATGACAGAGCTTTTGCTCTGGCTGAGCACCAAGCAGCACAGAAAGGCTTTGCTGTGAACTCTATCTGTACTATTCTGCATTATTTCACCACTCTGTACTCAGTCAGACCATATTTCCACATGAGAAAACAAAGATCTGCTCCAGCACACTAACAACCTCCTGCCTTAACTTTTCCTTTTGATTTTATTCACAGACACTGCAGATGGGGATAAAGCATTTCTCAGGGCTCTTCGTGATGTTGTGCGTTGGCTTTGGTTTGTCCATTCTCACCACCATTGGGGAGCACATCGTGTACAGACTGGTCCTGCCACGAATCAAGAAGAAATCCAAGATGAAGTACTGGCTCCATACCAGTCAGGTATGTTCTTCAGGTGTTCTGAAAGAATCCTGTGAAAGTTGTGTGGCTGACTAAGAAAGCCTGGACAAGAACTAGGTATGAGGTGTTATAAGAGCACTGACAGCTGGCATTTGAATTGTGTCAGCAGCTTCTGGAGTTTAAAGAGGCTGACCTAAGGATGGAATGGGAAACACAGAGAAAATTATTTAAATATTCAATTGCAAAGCTTACAGAGCTTCCATTTGCACTTGTAGCTTCCCGCTCAGCTCTTTTAGATGATAGAAGCAACAGTGTTGTTATCCTGAACTAGCAAACCAGAACATTCCATCTCACTGTGACAGGTTCCCAAACCTGTGAGGCTTGCAGGAAATGCTGAGTAACCTTGCTTATTATTCTAGAGAAACTAATGGGACAGAATTGCTCTGGGTGTTTGCTCTAAAGGAAGAAGTTACTTTACAGCAAAAGGCAGAAAAGGGAAGAACTCCATTGCTTTAAATCAGCACAGAGGAAGAAATCCTTTAAAACTAATATAACACTGAGGAATTTCCCAAACTATTAATCAACTTTTCAGCTTGCCCTTCTTTGGGAAAATACAGGAAAATAAATCTGTTGTAATGACAAAGCACAGACAATTGCTTGTATCCTTCAATGTGCAAAATAATTTATGCTCAGGTCCATCATACAAAGCCCAAATTGTTTACCTATTTGTGGAGCCATTTTTCATCGTACTTTTACTAATTTATGTTCCTCTTTTTCCTCTAGAGATTACATCGTGCTCTAAACAGTTCATTTATTGAGGAAAAACATCAGCCTAAGAAAAAACGAGTAGAAAAGAGGTAGGAAGTTATCCATGCCTTAAAACACAAACTATGAAAATTACTTTGAAATTAAACGCTTTCTGTTTGGATACACAGTTATGCCCCAAAGGTAATGGAATAAAAAAAAAAGGAAACAAGATAGAAGTGACAAATGAAGAAGGCAGAAATTAATTATTTTTTCTAGTATTAAATCTAGAAATCTTGTTCTTTCATGATTTTGCATGCAGCTAATAAAAAACCTCCCGTGGCAAAGAGAGGCTTTGCAGTTGAAGTCCACTTGTGTTTAGGGAATGGAGTTTAGGGAATGAATGACTCCTGTGCCAAAGCACTAGCAAGTAACCAGGGCTCTGAGAGACAGAGCCTTTAGAGGGAAAGAGAGATCAGGCACTCACATGCCTGAAACTCCTTCAGCTCTCTTCTTTAAATAAGAAAGCTGAGGAGAAGCAAATGCAGTCCTTTGAAAATTATTGTGTCCAACAAGTATCGTTGGAGAAAAAAGTAGGTAACAGCTTTACCTTGTTTTCACAACCTGTGTCTTCTTCAGACGACACTGGGATGTACAGCTTCCAGGAACACAAAGCATTGCATGGAACTGTGCATGTGCTCAGCAACTCAACCCTACTGGTGCACTTTGTAAGGGCACAGACAGCAGCACTGCTTTTCTACAGAGAAGTTCAGGCACAGAGTATAAAATACAAAAGATCTTTCAGAATGTTACTGGATGTTTGGCCTGACTGAAACCTACAGGTGTCAATGTATGTTGTGTTTCTTTGATATTCCTCTGCTAAAGGCAGCAAATATAAATGAGTAAGCATCTCTAAGCTGCCTTTATACACACAAGTGTATAAAAATGTCTGCAATTGATCTCCTTTGTTCATTCCTTCATCTTATCAAAGAACACCATGTATGGAACCTCCTTGCACACAGCCACTCCTGGCTTTTGATCTGTGAGCAGCAGGAGAGGCCATGAGTGCTGTAAAATGTTTCTTCCTGCTGCACCCTCCTTGTTGGGTGGAACAGGAGGAGATGGTGCATAAGCCCCCCAGGCAACTGCTTAGAAAAAGATCCATGCAAATAATCTTCCAACTTGGGAGAGTGAAGATGTACAGCAGTCCAAAACCTTCTGCCCACACAGCAGTCATCCCTCAGGTGTGTGCATGCACACCCACCCACTGTGTTTGCTCTTCTCAGCATCTCGGGGCTGCTGTTTGCACAGAACTGGGATGAATTTAGAGCCACGAGTGGGATGTCCAGATTGTCATGAACACTCATGTGGCAAGGCACTGATGCCTTGTGAAAGCTGACCTAGAACAGAGACTATACAGAGCTAAAGAATAAAGTAGGTATTTATTAAGAGGCCTCAAATAGATCCACCTTGGGCAACACAACCCAAAATGGCCACAAAAATGGACAACAGGTCACAGGGTCTCATACTTTTATAAGTTTTGGTCCAGTAGCATATTGGAGCTAATTGTCCAATTACAGCTTTAGCCTACGAAGTCCCATCCTTCTTGTTTTCTCTCTTCAGTCCACCGGTGTTTATGCTCTTGGGCCTGAGGTCTGGATTGGCTGTCCTTGGTCCCCAGCTAGAGAAGGAATTGTTTTGTCTACCTATTCTGTGAAGAGAGCTTACAATCCCCTAATATGAGGCTCAAAACTACACAATAAAGCAGAATAGAATCTGAAAAATATGAAAGCTAAAACCTGAGGCATCAGCACAACACAGAGCTCTCAAATCATTTACATTATCACAAGTGCTTTCATTCCTGCTGGGCCCTGAAGAACTCTTAAAAGCACCAAAGATACAGAAAAGAGGTGGAAAAAATTGGCATCATGCTACTGCAGGTATCCTCCTGGAGGAAAATCTGTTGGGTTTCTTAAGGTCACTAAAACTACAAAAGCTGCTCAGCATCGGTAGCCCAATTTTAAGTGGTTTTATTGACTTGATGAAACTGGAGTGCTAACCGTGGACTGGCATTTGTTAAAATCAACCCGGACTTGGAGTCTTCCCATCTTTTATTTTGAAATATGAGAATATAGCTGAACTGCACAAAAATAAACAACTCTACATATACATCCCTGCTGGGATTCCCTGAGCTCTCTGAAGCATGATCCAGACAGGCGCTGCTGCTCCTGCCTGACACCCCCCCTCCAGCCTCTTCTCTCTTCCAGCCCATCTCTTGGAAAACACCCCAGTCACCACCTCCTTGAACAAAATTTTCACTTTCCAAGTTCCTTTACTGCAGTCAGGTGAGAAAAGTATCCACCCCTTAAACCAGCTGCTTTCAGCAGTCACAACCCTGAAATATCAACCTCCTTCCTTAACCTGCCCACGGGGAGCTCCCACCAAGAGGCATTTTGTCCATGGATACTCACAGAAGCGCTTGAGGGGGGAGCAGATTGAAACACAACTGCTTCAGAGTTTAAACCTGCCTTTACTAAATGAGCACACCCCAACCTGTGCCTAAGGGAAAGCAGGCAGGAAAGAGAAGCTCCTCTCCCACAACAGAAAACTCTGTGCTTCTTTCTGTTCCAGCTGGAGAGTGGAGGCCATGGGCTACACCTCACTTTGGGAAGGAGCCCTGGGAATTGGCCTGATCTGGGAGGGCAGCAAAGGGAAGTTCCCCATAAAGTAGGAAAAGATTTTCTAGAATCAAAATATTATGGAAATATTTCGGCAGGAAAAAATTGAAGCATTTCAAAAAGTTCTCAGACTGAAATTTGTGCTCCAGTTTGACAGCCTTTAAGTTTCTGTGGTGTGTCAGGAAGCTCAGGAATGAACCTGCAAGGCTTGGATAAACATCATTGGTGTCCATCCCCCTGAGCACAAGCAGCTCCCCAACAAGATTTCAAGACTAAAGGACAAAGCTTCCCCCTCCACCTCTCCACAGCAGCTCTAGGGAGTCTCGTTCCTTCTCCATGAGAGCGAATGCCCAAGTCAGGACCGACTAGTAATACGCAAAGGACTAACACTGTAATAAACTTGCACATTGCAACAACAAAAGCTTTCAGAGGCTTTGAAGGACTCAGATTTTCCTGAGCTGCAGTTGACTAATATCATAACTGAAAAAAAGTTTTGGGAAAGATTACATTCAGGGTTCTGTTCTAGCCTCTGCTATGGTTAAATCACAAAAATTTGGTCACTTAAATTCATGATTTATGCTTTGCAAGAAAACATAATTGCAGGGATAAAGGAATAATATTTCTATGTAACATGCAACAGCAGCCTTATATTTTTCCAGAAGGATGGCCCACAGTGGAGGTCTACACACAGACAAGAGCAGGCTCTAATGTGGTGTTAACTTTCCTCTCTCTGTTCAGGGTCCATGTGGGGAACAGCCAGCATGCGGTGTGGAACACAGCCAACCTGGGCAACTGCCACCGAAAAAAATACATCTGCACCGATGAGAGGCAAAACGAGGTGACAATCCATCAGCACCAGGACATCCCTCTGCCACAGGGGAGGAGAGAGACTCCGCCTTCCTTAACCACCAATGGGAAAGCAGAGTCCCTCAACACTGCGAGGACCTCGGTGCTGCAAGAGCTGACAGAGCTGGAGAAACAGATCGAAATCATCAAGCAGGAGCTGCAACTTGCCATGGACAGGAAATCAGAGCTGGAAGAGTATGCACGGACAAACAGAACTGCAGAGCCCTAGGCCAGCATATCTGTGCCCTTCCCCTTTTCTTCCTTTCTCCCCTTCCTCTGTAAAATTTGTAACACACTTTTGTAATGCCAGAAAGGGGTGCAAAAATAAACCAGGCAATAAGCTCTTCAGGAGAGCAGAATTGCAGCAGCCCACAGCCACTGCCACCCTCTGAGTTCTTCTCCTTTCACAGCAAGTTTCTTATTCTCCTGGAAAACACCAGCCATTCCCAAGGGACTGGAGAGACAAGGAGCATCCCAATGAGAGTTCCTTGTTTCTCCACTTGACAGTACAGTGAGGTTTCACTTTTTTAGCCCTTTCTGTGCATTAATTAAGGAAAAAAAAAGAAAAAGATACCAAAAAAAGGTTTAAACTGTTCATCGGCAGTATGTCCCTTTGTTGGTACATTTTTGTTGTGTTCTGTGTGGGTCATAGTCTGTGTTCATGTGAAGGCTCTTCACGGATGCCTCTTTTTGGCAGGTGCTGTTCTGTGTTGGCAGTCCCTTCCCTCCTGGCACAGGCTCACAAGACAAATTCCTGGTGGCAAACCCACCACACACCATTCCCTCAGCTCTGTCAGCACAAATGGAGGTGTGGCTGCTCTGAGGCTGTGGTGAAGGAACTCACCCAGCTTAAAATAACTTGGCAAAAACCAAACCACCACTTCTGCCTGTGAGCCTAGGCTGGGCTTCCACTCCCTCCCAGGGAGAAGCCGTGAAAACACTGCACTGACCAGGTGAAGGGATGGATTCACAGTGGCACTGGACAAGGATGAGAAGGGAGAGGGGGCACTACTGTAAATCAGTATTTACCTCAAAAAGTGAAATATTTGCCAGTGTGAAACTACTCCCTTAATATTCTCTGTCTTAAGATGACAATAAGGTCCTTTCTCACAGATGAGGTGACTAAAGGGGCTCTGGACCATGATTTATTCAGATACCAAGGTCCCATCCATACCAAAAGGAGTCACAAAACCACCCTGTGGATGAAGAATGAGAATTGTGGTTTCAGAGACAATGTACAGAATGGAGCTCTCTCCCTTCTGGGTGATGAGGGGAAGGAAGGGTAAGCTGTTCAGCATCTGAATAAACAGTGCATCAACCCAACGGACTGTGTTTTTTAAACAGGGTTTCTACCAATTTTTAAAAACCACTTCCCAACACATCCCATATTACAGAGAAAAAGAGTTGATCATAATGTCCCTTAACTGTGGTGTCCCAGATAAATCACCAAAGTAATTTTTACCCTCCCTGTATCTCCAGTCACCTGCAGGGGTTGCCCGGGATGTTCTTGTTAGGTGGAGTTCAAAGACTGCAGGCAGACTGAGGAAGACATTCCACCTATCTGCATCTCTAACCTTTGAAAAGTCCTTGTACATGAAAACCTCTGCAACAGCACTAAAAGCTGATCACAGTGAGACCCAGACTAATTAGTCTCAAGAGTTGATTGTCTATTCCCTGCTCAGGGCTTGTTCTCTGCTTTTGTGTGTCCGCTCCTTCCAATGCAGTAACACAGGGAAGAGAAATTAGGACATAAAACAGAGAAGTGGGATCCACAGGCCTGCACCTTGGTAGGTCTAATAGATCTGGGATGTCCCCACATTCCTGACAAACTTGATGGACCCTTACCCACACAGATTACTTTTGTTGCCTTCCCTTCCCCTCCCTCTCCCCTTTAAATAATCAGATTTCTAGAAAGAGCTTTCTCTTTGTGTAGCACCTGGTACCTCACAACCTCCAACATCACTGGTTTAGAACAGATGAATATTGTTCTTTTCATTAAAACACTATGAAAGAAGTATTTCAGTCCAATTTTATAAGTATTTTTATCAAGGCTTTTATGTCCTTATCTCTACACATATGAGCCCAGAAACAGATTTAAAAAAAAAAAAACCAAACCTGAAAATGTTAATCATATCTTAAACAAAAATGTTTTGCTTCAAAGCTTTAAACACCAAATCTTTCAACAAATCTGACTTCATTTAAAAGCAAAAATATAAATGGAAAAATGTTAACCACCTAATAACTACTGTTAAGCAAGTGTTATTTCTGGTGGTTGTCTGAGGAGCTTCTTTTTTACCCCAATACTTACTAGTCCTGAAAAATTTTAATTATTTCCATACATTCTGTTTCTCAGAATGTATGGAAATGGCTTAATTAAAAGCACAGAAAAACTCAGTTATTTCAGAAATTAGCTTGAAATAAGCTATTACTTTAGAACAAAACCAATACATTTTACTTGCTGAGGGAGGACAGGAGTTTCCAAAAACTCCTCTGTGAA
>VZSJ01002793.1:0-26201 GCA_013398405.1 Pheucticus melanocephalus
AGCTGTGTGTGAGCCCCTCCCGTGTGCCACCCCCCGTGTGTGCCCCCGGCAGCTCCGTGCCCTTTCCAGCAGCCCCTGCAGGCTCAGGTTTCCCTGCCCCAGCCTGGCAGCAGGGCTGCTCTCCAGTGCCAGCCCAGCAGGCTGGGACACAGCATTTTCCTGCTCCCAGGCCCTGCTGGCAGGGGACATTCCTTGGAAAAGCTTAGGGCAGGAAACGCTGGGGGAGGGACAGTCACTCCTCACATTGGGCGCCACTAAAAACTCATTTCCTGCAGTAAAGAGATCCCCCTGCACATCCACGGGTGCTCCCAGCCCTGTTCCACCTGGCCTTGGGCACTGCCAGGGATCCAGGGTCTGGGAATTCCATCCCAGCCCCTCCCAGGAACAATTCCCAATTCCCAATGTCCCATCCATCCCTGCCCTCTGGCAGTGGGAGCCATTCCCTGGGTCCTGTCCCTCCATCCTTGTCCCCAGTCCCTCTGCAGCTCTCCTGGAGCCCCTTTAGATGGAAAATGAATTTTCCCAGCAGGAAACTCCAACAGGCACTGCTGGAGTTGCTGGGTTCAACAGGAACTCTGCCCATGGAGCCCCAAACCCCCCTCTGGGATAACAAGGAGCTGTTTTACATGGACACAAAGCATAAATCCACCACAAATGGAGCCCAAAGTCCCATCCAGCCCCTGCAGGTTCCCCTCACAACATTCAAAACCTGCAGTGTGAAAAACCCAACACAGCAATGTGTTTTTATCCAGGAACAAATGCAGCTCTGAGAGGGCAGTTCAGGAGCTGCTGATTCCTCTAACTTTAGTACTTTTTTTTTTTTTTAAGGTTAAAAAAAGTTGCAAAATTAAAAGATAAGCCATAATCCTCTCATTTAACTGGGGAAAGGCCACACTCAGCCTTCCCTCCCCAGCCCCAAACCCCCTTTTGCCACTGGAGCTGTTGGAGCCTCTGGATCCCTTCCCATCCTACATGGATTGACCTCCTTAGGAAAGTTCCAGTGCTTATTTTCCCAGCTGCTTAGCTTTGTTAATAAATGAGATGCTTGGAAAAAACAAACCAAACCAAAACAAGCCAAACCGTAAGATTTGAAAATTAAATTGCTGCGTTTGCCCATCTCCAAACAAACACGAGCTTTAACAGCCCTCCTAAGATTACTAAATCTCTTCTGCAGGGAGATTTACAGCAACTAGGTCAGCTGCCCATAAATCTGTTTTCCTTCCCAGCTCCTGGCAATGGATCCGAGCTGCTGCAGCCATGGGATTTCTCCCAGGGCACCCTGGACTTCCCAGAACTCCCCAGACTGAAACTGGAGGTGCCAGAATTCTGCAGAACGTGGGGGCTCAGAGCCCTGGGCAGGGTTTGCTGGGCAGGGAGGATCTGCCAGGAGAAGAAGTTGCTCCCTGAAGAAAGGAGCCCTCATTTGGAGAGGGCACAGCTCGGATTTCTAGGAAATGATCCCTGGTGCTCAGCAGGCAGCCCTGGGAGCCTTCCCCATCCCAGCACCTTCCCTTGGGATCTCTGGTGTGTCCCAGCTCCTCCTTCTGTGTTAAATGCACCAAAAATGAATTTTCAACAAGTTTTTCTGCTCACCACCTAACCCAAAAGGTGGCTGGTGATCCAGGCCAGGCTGGGCAGAGCTTGGAGCTACCTGGGGCAGTGGGAGGTGTCCCTGTCCTGGCAGGGGTGGCACTGGGTGGGATTTCAGGTCCTTTCCAGCCCAAAGCATTGCAGGATTTCCTGCTGTGGCCTCACGCTGCTCCAGGCAGGAGGGGGTTCCCTGTGGGGAAACCCCTGGCTGTGACACAGCTGAGCAGGACCCGGGCTGGTGGTGACAGAGATTCCCAAAGCCCAGAGCAGCTGCAGGCACGGCTGCAACTCTCCCTTGGGTCTGACTCAGAGCCTAAAACCAGACAAAGGATCAGATGCAGAGCAGCCTCCCTGGCACCACCCTGCCATGGCAGGGCCACCTCCCGCTGTCCCAGGGGCTCCAAACCCATCCAGCCTGGCCTGGGACACTGCCAGGGATGCAGGGACAGCCACAGCTGCTCTGGCACCTGTGCCAGGCCTGCCCACCCTGCCAGGGAAGGATTTATTTCTCATTTACCCACTGCAAACTGCACAGGAGGATTCCCACCAGCCGCACTCTGCCAGGGAAAGACAAAACCACAGGAAACTTCCAGTGCTCTTCCTGCAGCCACACACCTGCACCTTTTCCTGTCTCAAAACACCTGCAGACAGGTGGAGCTGCCCCTCTTGCAGAGAAAAGCCCTGTTTTTCCAGGCCTTGCCCCATTTCTTTCCCCAGGCTTTGGGTAATGAGGTTGCCATGCAGCAGATCCCCAGATCCGCCTGGGCTGGCTGCCAAAGCCCAGCTCCAGTGGATAATTAAACTCTGGACTGTCTTATTTACTCTCTTAGATCCAGGACTTGTGAGGCACCTGCTGAGTGAAAGATAATTAAATCAGCTCTGCTAAAGCAGGGCTGGGGATCTGCTGGAAATCCCAGCAGCTCTGCCTGGAACACAGCTCCCAGTTTGCTCCAGTTACACCAAGCCAGCTCCTACTGGAGCAGCAGAGCCTGGCTGGCAGCAGGACAAAGCCTCAAAGGTGTCTTGTGACTGCTTCTTTGAAATAAAGCAGATTTTGAGGTGAACAACTCAGAATTTGGATCAACAGAGCAGGTTGGGCAAAACACAAACCAACACCAGTGACTATGACAGCACCTCCAAGTGTAACACCCCGCCAGCCCCCGGTTTGTTCTCCAGCCCCTGGTTTTCCTGCCCTCGTTCTCCAGCCTTGGTTTGTTTTCCTGCCCTCGTTCTCCAGCCCCTGGTTTGTTTTCTAGGGCTGCCAGCAGGGATCTAAAGTTACAGCTGACCTGCAAATGCAGGTTCCAAAGGGCTCTCCCTTTCCAGAGCCACCGGAGCCCTGCTGGGCAGGGTGGGAAGGAGGATGGATGTGCCAAACTCGCCAAGGAAAGGGCAGGAAAAGGACATGGGGTGTTCCCAATGTCCCACTGACCCTGCTGCCGTGGTGTGGGTGCCCTGCACACCCTGCAGGCCCATGGGGTGGGAGGGAGCCCCAGGAGTCACTGCTGCTGCTGCTGCTGCTGCTGCAGGGAATCCAGGCTGGAGCAGCTCCAGCCCGGAAATGTTTGGATGCTGCTGCCTGATAAACCAGAAACAATCTCCACCCTGGGAATGATCCCACTTGCTCTAAAATACACAGGAATAGGGGGAAAACAGGGAAACAAGCAGCTGGACAAGCTCAGAGCTGCTGCTCCCAGCTCATTCCCAGCCCTGAGCTCCAGTTAGAGGTCCCAGTAATTCCACCACGAGTGCTGCAGGTTTCCAAGGGACACCATCCCCAGTCCTGCAAATCCCTGCTGTTTGCTGGGAGACTTTGAAGCTGGGCCTGGTTTGTCACCACCACTGACACAGGCTCTGGCTGCTGCCATTCTGCTCCCTCCTTCCTCCCTGGCATGCTCTCATCCCACTGCCTTCAGTTGGCACCCTGCAAACAATTTGGGAACAACACCAGCAAACCCCAAAATCCAGCTGCCTCCTCTGAGCAACTCACACTCCCCAGAGCTCACAGCAATAAAAGGAATAAAATTTTGCTTCTGCACATGCAGGGATTTGTCGGGCAGGAAGGTGTTGGGAGGAGGAAGAGGAAGAGGGGATGCAGGGAGTGGCACCAAGCTGAGGGAAATCCTTATGGAGAACAGGGAGGAGGGGCCCCAGCAGGGGTGGCAGGAGCAGGGGGTGATGGCAGAGGCTGGGCTGGCCCCCGTGGCCACTCCAGGAGCAGGGCAGGAGTGGGGTGAGGCTCCCCTGGTCTCAGGTGCTCTGCACAGATCCCTTCCCAGGAGCTCTGCAGGGGCCGGTCAGGACTTGAACGCTGGGGGTTGGTTTTCCTACAGGGCACCCTTGGGAGCTCAGGGTTTGTCAGGACTTGCAGAACCTGAAAATGCTCCCAGTCCAAGCCAGGAGGCCACTGCTGGCACTGAAGGTGGGGGCAGGAATAAACAGCTCAGCTCCGAGCAGGCATTGGAGCACAACTGGCCACAGCAACAGCTGAAACAATTCCACAGGAGCAGCACAAACTCTCTGGAACTGGGACATTCCCCAGCTTTGATCTCTGATTTTTCAGGCCTCCAATGTAAGAATGTGTTGGAGGAATCTCAGTGTGCCTGGCTCTATTTCCAGCCCAAGGGCTGCAGAGGATTTGGAGGCGCAGTGAGAGCTGAGGCGTCCCCCTGATCCTGCACACCCCTCCACAGCAGCACCTGCAACAAGGAGACCCAGGGAGGCTGGGAGAGGCACAGAGCCCCTGACAGCCCAGCAGGAGGGAGAAAGGAGCACCCAAGGGGTGCCCTTGCCCACCTGAAACCCAAATGGCCCTCGGGGCTGCTGCTTCTCCCCAGCAAGGAGGTGCCTTGCCCTGGCAGGCCCAAGGACCTTGGAAAGGACTTGGGAAGCCTGGATGATTATTCAGGGTGGGAAAAGAGGGGAAGGGCTGTGTGGAGGGGAGCACCCTGAGCCGTGTGCCTGCAGCACCTCTGGGAAGGCTGGGCTGCCATCCCACCCCAAAGCAAACCCTGCAGGACCCGCTGGCACCGTCACTGGGAGCACTGGGAGCACTGGGAGCACTGGGAGCAGGCAGGCACGTCCCACGGCTCCTGCTGGCAAGGAGGGAAGGAAGGGAGCAGGAATTCCAGCCCAACAGCCCATCCCTGCCCCGGCCATGCTGCCTGCCTGGTTCTCGCTCCCAGCAGCCCAGGGGAAAGCAAGCCCAGGGCTCTGCCGGCCCAGAGCGGGGCCGTGCTGACACCCAGTGGAAGCTCCGCAGCTGGAACCTCCTCCTCCTGCCACAGAGAATGGAAATGAACCGGGGCAGCAGGAAAACAGGACACTGAGGGTGGAGCAAAGCAGGGACTCGAGATGCTTTGGGTCAGTTCTCTCTCGATGGCGCTTTTGTCCCATCCCTGGCAGTGCCCAAGGGCAGCATGGAGCAGCCTGGCACAGTGAGAGGTGGCCTTGCCCATGGCAGAGGTGGCACTGGGTGGGCTTTGAGGGCCCTCCCAACCCAAATTCTGCAATTTCACGACCCTTATTCTGCACATAAGGAGCAGAGAGACAAGTGGTGCAATATTTCTGAGAGCACCCCGAGCCACTCCTGCCCTTGGCAGACTGAACACAACATCCACAGTGCCAACTTCCCAGGAAAAATGGCAAACAGGGGTCACCCATGACCTCCCTGCTCCCATCACGGAGAAGGAGAAAGATTTTTCCACACCTAGCCCAAACCAAGCTGTGAGTAGCAGCTCCCTGGCTGAGCAGGTGAGAAGGGCTGGATTTTTAAGCAAGACTGGATTTTTAAGCAGGATTCAGGTGAGATTTAGAGGTACAAATATTTCATATGAGCTTTACACAAGAAAAAGTTTAGGTTTGGTGAAAGAAAGCAAGATCCTCCCCAGACAAGATCCTGCCCCAGGGCTCACCCCCTGGAAAAGGAAAGCTGGAGCATCTGGCAGGATTTGCAGTGGTTTTGGGGAGGATGGGGCGCTCTGGGGTGCAGCACAGCTGAAGGGGCTGGGGGAGCTCAGGCAGCTCAGATTTCAAAGCCAATTTTGCAGCAGAAAAGGTGCAGCAAGGCCCAGCTCTGCTGCCATCCCCTCCTGGAGGAGGTGCAGCAGCCAGGGCTGGATGAGAATTGGGAATTGTGGCAGATCCACCTGGTTTGCACAGGGTGCTGGCAGTGCAAACACAGAATAAAAGCCCCTTAAAGCACAGAACATCCATTTGTGATGTTTCCTCCTTCAGAGAATTTACACTTGAGAGTACTGAGAGATTCTACACTGGAGATCTTTTTTTTTTTTCATTATAAATAACGCTGCCAGTGTCTTAATTGGGGATTAAAACCCTTAATGATGTGAAATGAAAGGAAACAGACAACTCCCAAGATCTGCAATTGGACTTGGTGTTCTGGGTGCTTAATTAAGGCTGTGCTCCTCCATAGCCTCCCCTCCCTAAGTTACTCCAGCACCATCCTGCTGATCAAACTGGGCTGCAGCTGCCTTTGATTTTCAAAGGCAGCCCCCACTGTGGGATTCTGTCAAACCCAGTGCACATTCTGGGAGAGGAGCACTGGAAATACCTGCTTTTGCTTTCCTCTGCATTTCTCCCAACTTCACTTTTTGTACCTTTAGCACACACGGAAAGCGACTTTTAGATCAAGGTTACTTTGAAAAACATCTGAGCAGTGTTATTTTAGAGATGCTGGAAAAGGCAATGAACTGCAGGGCAGCCTCTCCACAGAAGGTCCCTGTTCCTCCCCACAGGGAAAGAAGGAAAAACTCCAAAGAGACATTTGCAAAGAGACTTTCAGCTGCATGAAAATCAGGCTGCAAAGCAGGAGAGGGCTGTGCTGGCAGCTCCAGCCTGGCCCCAGGTTCTGTGACCTTCAGCAGATCCTCTGTCTGGCACAGATAAAGCCTGGGATGCTCTGGGGAGAGCCCCACGGGGCTCAGCTCCAGGAACTGGGAAGGTGGGAAGGATTTCACCACCCCCTTGGCTGCAGGAATTTATCCAGGGGCCTGTTTTTAAGGATGGGGGGGAATATAGAATAATTTGCATTTTTTGATGGTCAAACAAAACACGTGTAGCACAGCAAAGACAGAAATGATGAAGATTTGCAGGCTGGTAAAAATTATCCCTAATCAGGGGAATAAATAAGGAAAAGCTTAATTTCTGTGGGAAAAGCAGGTTTTTCTGCCCTCTGCGTCCAACCCAAAAGCAGTCAGGCAGTTAAAATAATGAGGTGAAAAGTGTCAGCAGTCCTGCCAAGGACTTTATATTTGTTCTGCTCCAGAATAAAATTAAATCACCAGGGTTTGGGACCTGTCATGCTGCTTTGTATTTTGCAGGAAATAAAAGAACCAGAGTGGACTGGAAACTCACCTACATAGGCAGACTCGCTCCTTGTCCAGCTTGCCTTGATTTTATCGGTGTAATGATCCTGAAACAAGAATAAAATCAAAATTACAAAGATTTCACAGCGCAAGGAAGCCAAAGCTGGGGGGGGGGGTTGGCACTTGTGGCTTAATGCTAATCACAAAACCAATATTTTGAGATTGGAAAATCCACCTCAAACTTGGAGCAGCCTGGGATAGTGGAAGGTGTCCCTGCCAAGGCAGGGAGTGGGACTGGATGGGATTTAAGGTCCCTTCCAACCATTCCAGGATTCCTTTGACCCTGGAGCCTCGGAGCTGTCAGCCTGCAGTGATGTGTCCTCACAGCTGGGTGTAAATCACTGCCCAAACAGCTCTGAGAGCTCACATTCCCTGTGGAGGCCTTGCACACCCAGAGAGAAACCTGGAATTCTATCAGCCCTCGCATCCTGGAGCCCCTTCAGGCCCTGCCAGGGGCTCTGAGCTCTCCTGGAACCTTCTCCTCTCCAGTGAGCACCCACTGAGGGTGATGGGACCCATCAGGTGATGGGAACTGTGGGAGAGCTGGAGCAGGGAGGGATTTACAAGTCAAATCACCCTTCCCTTCCCTTCCCTCTGCTGGCCGTGCTGCTGCTCAATCCCTGCAGTCACACCCAGCTGCGTGTGCCAGGTTCCAGCAGCTCCCAACCCAGCAGGGGCTGCCAATGCCCAGGGCAGGTTCCCAGCGTGGAGCTGGGACCAGAGGCACTTCCTGAGCTGGCACGGCCAGGGCATGGCCAGATCCAGGATTTCAGCCTCTGGGATGAGTCCAGCCTGCAGTGCCAGGGGTGCTGCAGCCCTGGGGCTGCTCTGTGCCCAGCCAGGGAGCCACCACAGCCATCCCCTGCCCTCATTCCCAGGGAAGGAGGAGGCAAAACCCACCTGAAACTCCCCAGGGATGGCCCTGAGCGAGGCAGGCAGCTGTGGTAATTTCCTTTGGGGAATTTGGGGATGAATTAGAGATAGGACTTTTGAATTGTTTTTGATCATGTGGTTTGTTTTTCTTGTCTTCTGCACAGGCAGGAAGGGAGAATTTGGCTCTTATCATTACAACATGGTTTAGAAGGCCTCAAGACCCTTAGCTATAAGTCTTTTTAAGGAGTTATTGACTAATAAAACACTGTCAACAAGGATATTTCTGTTTTTGACTCAATCTTTAAATATTTCATTTTATGGACTCATGCTACAGTGTATGCTCTTTTAGCCAATCATGTTATGACACACAAATCTACAGTGCTGCATTCTAAACTCTGTTTACTTCTGTAATTACTTTTATTTTTTCTCTCTCCTCTAAAACTCTAAACTTTCTTTTATTTAGCTTAACATATCTCTGCTTTAAACTAGAAATCCATATTCTTGCTTCTGGCACCTCAGTCTGGGAGCCTTTCCCAAGGCTCAGATCAAATCCTGGGTTTAATTCTAAGCTTTGGCTTACAGGCCCCAAAGCTCTGAGAATTCCCTGCATTTCAGATTCCAGCAGGCAGCACGGGCAGTATTCCCATTACAATCACACCCCACTTCCCGTGCTGGAAACGGGATCACACTTTTAACAAGTGCTGGTCAAATCACTGTGTGGAGGAGGAAAATAAATTGTGTTAAGGACAGTCTGCCTTGCCACAGTCCTTGTCCCTGTGCCAGGCTTGTCCTGTCCACATCCAGCAAGGAAACCAAAATAAATAAATGTGACACGCAACCTCCTCCAGGGACGTGTGACTGCTGCACAAAATCAAAGCTGGAATGGAAAAGCAGCTCCTCTGCTTATCTGTGCAACATCCCAACCTGCTCACACCCCCTGCACACTGCCAGGGAAAAATAAGAAGGGTTTTTAAACTGGCTTGTGCATCCTGAGGGGGATGCAAACCCAGCCACAACAACCAGGAATGGTTTGGGTTGGGAGAGAGCTGCAGGGATGAGGCAGCCCAAGCCCATCTAAGGGCTGCTACAAGGAGGGCTGGATCCCCTGGGAGTGCTGGATCCCCTGGGAATGCTGGATCCCCAGAGCCATGTGTCTCTGCAGGGGCTGGATGGACCCCCCCACCACATCCCACCTCCCGTGGGTACCCCCACTGCTCCCCCCACCTTCCTGCTTCTGCCTCCCTCCCTAAAATCCCTTGGAGAATCCCAGCACACCCCTGAGGAATTCTGTCACAGCCTCTGCTCTTTCTCATCGATTTTATGAACTTTCAAACTGGCTTGTGCATCCTGAGGGGTATGCAAACCCAGCCACAACAACCAGGAATGGTTTGGGTTGGGAGAGAGCTTCAGGGATGAGGCAGCCCAAGCCCATCTCTAATTCACCTGAGCAGTGATTCCAGCTCCTGGGGCTGCCCTCCAGCCCAGAGCCACACTGACACTCCTGCCTAATCAAAGCTCCTATCAAGCCACTCATAAAAACCCACAAAGCCAGCATTGCTGGCATAGTTTGAGGCTGGAGTAATGCACCCCCTGCAAAAGCCTCCCCTCGGAGCCAGGCCCTGCTGGGGAAGGAATAAATCAGGGAAGGGCACGTGGGCTGAGGAAATGCCACAGCTGGATGGGTCCCAGTCCCTCTGGCCAAGGCTGGCAGCACCAGCCAGCTCCTCCTGCTCTGCAGGAGTTCCAGCTCCAGCTGGAGCATCCCTGCTCTGCAGGAGGAATCCCTCACAAGTTCTACAGCAACCTGAACCAGATTCAGCTGGGAAAAGGAAGGTCCCTGTCCCACAGAAGCCAGGGACACTTTCTGCTTATCCCAGCTCCAAGCTTAGACCAAAAACCCTGACCTTGGGAGGGGGCTTGAAGCTACCAACAGAGCTGAAAATGTATTTTGGGATCTGCTCAGAATTATTCACAGCAACCACAGAATGACAGACTGGTTGGGGTTGGGAGGGAGCTCAAAGCTCACCTCATCCCACCCCCTGCCATGGCAGGGACACCTCCCACTGTCCCAGGTGCTCCAGTCTGGCCTTGGGCACTGCCAGGGATCCAGGGCAGCCACAGCTGCTCTGGGCACCCTCCCAGGGAGGAATTTATCCCTAATATCTCATCCAAACCTGCCCTATTTTTCCCTTTCTAAGGTAACCACCAGTCCCTGACGTTTCCCTGGTTCAGGCAGCAAGGGCTGGGTCCCAGGACATCCCCTTGGCATTCTGCTGGAAACTGGGAGGGAGAATTTTCCCTCCTCAGCTTACAGCACCAGGAAACCTCCTGGTTATGTGCTCTGGGGGTGGCTGGGCACAAGGAAAACCGTCCTTTAGATGGGGACACCAGACAAAACCTCCCAGTGGCTCTGCACAGGGAATGGCTCTGCAGAGCAAAGGGGTGATGGCACAGAGCAGCTGATCAGGGCAGCAGGCAGGGAATGCAGGCAGGGAATGCAGGCAGGGAATGCAGGCAGGGAATGCAGGCTGGGAATGCAGGCTGCTCCCTTCCCAGCAGGACTGAGAGGGGCTTTTCCACCTCCAAACACCCAAGAGCCAGGCTGGAGAACAGCCCCTGCACTGGCAGGGCTCCTCAGAGCAGGGCAGGAGGGCTTGGATCACACATCCACAGCAAAGGTGCCAAAAACTCACCTGTCCCTGCACAGCAGGACTGGAAATCCATGGGAGAAGGGATGGGAAGAGAAAGGGGGTAAACAAAGGGGGAGCAGGGCTGGCTCAGCCTGAGCTGAGCCCAGTGTTTAAACAAGGAGCTGATCCCAGCAGCCTCAGCTGCTGCAGCACAAATAACCCTCAGAACACACTTTCTTCCCTTTCCCTCCTCCCCCTGGAACTGCAGCACATGCCAAGACGCTGATACGGACACAGGAAGCTGAATATAAACACATTGCCTGTTTTACCAAATATTCAAAGGAACACAACTAAAAATACTCAGCTGCTGGTGTCCAGGAACATCCCAAAGCTGAGGTCCAGCCCCAGCCACGCTGCCTGGGGCTCCCAGGGAGCTGGGATTTGGGGCACACCGAACCCCAGGCCCCAGCTTCCATAGAATCCCAAATGGCTGGAGTTGGAAAGGGACCTTAAAGATCTTGTTCTGTTCCCCTGCCATGGCAGGGACACCTCCCACTGTCCCAGGTGCTCCAGCCCCAGTGTCCAGCCTGGCCTTGGGCACTGCCAGGGATCCAGGGGCAGCCACAGCAAATCTGGGAATTCTATTCCAGGGCCTCTCCACCCTGCCAGGGAACAATTCCCAATTCCCAATCTCCCATCCATCCCTGCCCTCTGGCAGTGGGAGCCATTCCCTGTGTCCTGTCCCTCCATCCCTGTCCAAAGTCTCTCTCCATCCTTCCTGCAGCTCCTCCAGGCCACACTGAGGTCACCCCGAAGCTTCTCCTCTCCAGGTGAACATTCCCAGCTCTCCCAGCCTTTCCTCCCAGCAGAGCTGCTCCATCCCTGGGACCATCCTGGTGCCTCCTCTGGATTCCCTCCAACAGCCCAAGGTCCTTCCTCTCCTGATGGCCCCAGAGCTGGACATCACCACAAGATCCAGGAGTGGATTCTCCTCCCCAGGGACACCTGGCTGCAGGGGGCTCAGCAGCTCCACAGGCAGGAATGCTGGATGCCCTGGGAATGCTGGATGCCCTGGGAATGCTGGATGCCCTGGGAATGCTGGATGCCCAGAGCCACGTGTCTCTGCAGGGGCTGGATGGACTCCCACTACACTCCCACCTCCCATGGGTACCCCCACCTTCCTGCTTCTACCTCCTTCCCTAAAATCTCATGGAGAATCACAGCACCCTGAGCACTTCTGTCACGGCCTCTGCTCTTTCTCATCAATCTTTGCAAAACACGGAATGGAAACTTTCTGCTTTTTTTCCAACTTTCTTTCTTTTTTGTTCATGTCACCAGTGCAGTCTCACCCTTCCAAAGTCCCCCCAGGTGATTCCTGAGAGCACAAATGATGTGGGACCAAGAGCTCCCAACACTGAGTGCAGGGGGAGCTCTGAGGTTTGGAAAAACGAGCCCCAACTGTGTAACAGTGCAAAATTCACCACACAGCTGCACAGCTCCAGCAGAGCAGCAATCCCAAGAGTCACCACGCATCTGCAGCTCCCGTTTCCCAAGAAAAACTGAGTCCATGATGACTTTCAGGAGCTGGGGGTGTTCCATCCCAGTTCATGGAGTCCTGCCCTGCTCAGGGGTATTTCTGTGCCAGGACACAGCAGCCTTCCCCCGTTCCCAGCGTTTGTGTAAGCTCAGATGGAGTTGCAGCAAGTCAATCCTCCCAGGAATCCGGCTCTGTGCCTCGGCCAGGGCTGTGCTGTGCTTCCCCTGATAACTGCAAACCTTTGGAAACGCTTCCCTCCGCCCCTGGGTGATCTCTGCTCCGGCAAAGGGGACAAAGGCAAAGGCTGAGACTTTATGGGGCTGCAGCAGCACGCAGCTCTGCAGCAATGTGGATCTGCTTTCACAACACAGCACGGCCACACAGGGACACTCTGGGGTTTGGGCAGCTGTGGCCAGGGAAGCAGCACCTTCCCAGCCCACTGTGTCCTGTTCAGCATCCCCCAGCAGCTCCTGCAGGGACGCTGGAGCCACAGAAAAAGGAGGGAGAGGGATTTTTTAAACAGGCAAGGAGAGACAGGACACAGGGAATGGCTCCCACTGCCAGAGGGCAGGGATGGATGGGAGATTGGGAATTGGGAATTGTTCCTGGCTGGGATGGAATTCCCAGATTTGCTGTGGCTGCCCCTGGATCCCTGGCAGTGCCCAAGGCCAGGCTGGATGTGACTCTGAGCAGCCTGGCACAGTGGGAGGTGTCCCTGCCATGGCAGGGGGG
Organism: Pheucticus melanocephalus; assembly: GCA_013398405.1. Lineage (NCBI taxonomy): Eukaryota > Metazoa > Chordata > Aves > Passeriformes > Cardinalidae > Pheucticus > Pheucticus melanocephalus. The sequence continues at coordinate 12,747 of VZSJ01002793.1, forward strand.
GCACTGGCTGGGATTTGAGGTCCCTTCCAACCCAAACCATTTGGGATTCCATAATTCTACTGTGTCACCCCAGGCCCTGCTACACAGAGCTTCACATGAATCTGGTTCAAATATTCCGAGTCTTTTTAGCAACAGAACCTAAAGCCTTAAGAACTTTCAGTACTTAAAAAACTTATCACATTATATTTGAAATAAAAAACATCAAAAACCTACAGCACAACTCAATACTTTGATTTAACACCAGCAAGACATGAGAGATCAGTTGTTCTGCTGCCTGGGAGCCCAAGAAACTCTTTCAGGGCAAGAGGAGAATTTAATCTTTCAAGGAAAAATCCCCCATCAGCTGGGTGATTATGGAATGAGCTCGCCCTCAGCATCAGAGCATCATTGCTCCTCTCTGGAATTGATTGCTCCTTGATTAGAGATATCCCAGATGCTGTGGTGCACCCCAGCCGGGATGGAATCCGGGACTGAGGAGTCATTAACTCCACACTAATCCCTCAAGCTCATTTAGTGGCACCGAGCAGCACAAAATCCTGCCAGTGTCCACTGCCCACCCTCTACTCCCAGAACTGTGCCAATTCAGAATTTCTGCACCAATTCACACCCCAGACAAACACACACAAGTAAAAGCATCCCTGATCCTGGGGGTTCCGAGCCAATTAAAACCCCGGATAACTGCCTGGCAAGCTGCTGGGAATTCCACTTGATGTGCCACACTAATTAAGTCATAGAACCACGGAATATCCTGAGCTGGAAGGGACCCACGAGGATCATCAGATCCAGCTCCTGGCCCTGCACAGAACGACCCCAAAACGTCACACTGAGCCCTGGCATTCCCTGGGGATCTGGGCAGTGCCCACCACCCCCTGCAGGAAGAACCTTTCCCAAAATCCAACCTAAACCCCTCCTGACACAGCTCCAGCTCCCTCCTAGAAACACCAGGCTAAAATCACAATATACACCCAAAACCCTCTTTCCCCCCGACTCCTACAAAAGTAAAGAATTCCAGCTTGCAACAGAGAATCTCAATTTTGAAGTTACTAAAGGAACTAAAAGCTTCCAGGAGTTGGGCTCCATGATCCGTGTGGGTCCCTTCCAGCTCAGGACGTTCTGCAATTCCATGATTCCGAGCAAACCTATTACTGCAACAGGGCGTGTAATCTCAGTATCAACACGAAACCTCCTGGAATAATGACGCTTCCCACTAATTAAACCTCCTTCCCACACTCAGCCCACAGCTCCCCGCACGTGGGAAACTTCCTCCGTCAGGCACAGCTCCGTGATTCCAAGGAAAACCCATGGCCTGACGGCTGGGAATGCTAAAATTGGGGAAATTTAAAGGGTTGAGCTGAAAGCTGGGGTGGCCCCCGTGGAGCTGCGGCCGCCAGCTCTGGGTGTCCATCGGTGCCATGGGGAAGGTCTGGAGGGAAGGAGGCGGGAAGGAGAAGGACAGGAAGAAAAAAATTGCCTATTTTAGGATTATTTCTGCCTAATTAAGCACATAATTTTTTACACAATCAAGCACATTTTCCCTCACTCCCGTGCCACTTGTTGAACCACACCACACCCGCGCGCTGCCTCCCGCCGGGAACCCCCCTCAGCCCGACCAAAAATCGGTTAAAAAACCCCACAAAAAACTCCAGACCCACCCCGAAAGCCGCCAGGCACCGCTCGGGCCCGGCCCGCCCCGCCAGGCCCCGCGGCCGCAGGGGCCGGGCCGGCGCTCCCCGCTGCCCCCGCGGCGCCGGGCGGGCTGTCCCGGACGGCAGAGCTCGCTGTTCCCGGTGGGAACCCCCCTGTCCCGCGATCCCGGGACTCACCGAGTGCCGCTCCCGGTGTCTCCACGGGCGACCGGAGCGGGAGCGGAGGCCACGCCCACCGAGCCACGCCCCGCCTCCATTCCCGCCGGCCCCGCCCATCCCTTCGTGGCCCCTCCCCGCCCCGTTCGGGGCGGGGCGGGGCCATGCGGGGATGGGCGGGACCAGGAGAATGGTGGGCGTGGCTATGCTGTTCTCCCGGGGTTCTGGAGGGATGGAGGGTTTGGGAATTTTGGGAGTCAGGGAGGGGCAGATGTGGTATTTGCAAAGGCTTGTCTGCTGCCCGGACGAGCCCGGCGTGCCCGTGCTTGTGGGGCTTTGATCCTGGGATCACCTGGGAATTCATTTGTCTCCAGAGGCAGGGGAGGGTGTGGGTTGAAATTTAAATGCGGGCTCCTGCTTGGGAGATGCAGGAGGGAGAAAGGCTGGAAAATGAGGGTGGGGAGGCCGGATTGTCCAGGGAAAATGTGGCTGCTCCTTCCCTGGAAGCGTCCAAGGCCAGCTTGGACAGGGCTTGGAGCACCCTGGGATAGTGGAAGGTGTCCCTGCCATGGCAGGGGTGGGGACGAGATGGACTTTAACTCCCAACTCCAACCAGTCTGGGATTCTACAAAATTCCAGGAAAACTGGGGAAGATGCTGCTCTTATCCCCATCCCCACCTCTGCCCAGAGCGCATCCCCACGGAGCATCCCGGGCCTGAGAGCACCAGGAAAACCTCTCTCTCCTCGCCCTTTTCCATGGTTTTGCCCGCTGCTGCTGTCCCTGGCACTGCCAGGCTGCCCCGGCTCCAGCCTGTCTCCCGAGCAGCTTTTATGGGAGAGGAGATGGGATCAGCAGCCTGCCCGGCTCCTCTCGATTGCCGTTCCAGCTGGGAGCGCAGGGATGCGCAGGAGGACCTTGTCCCGCATTATGCCCCAATGAAAAAAAACCCAAACAAAACCTTCCTCGTTCGATTCCTAGTTAAAAACACAGGAATCCGGTTTTCCCGAGTGTGGCCACCAGCCAGGGAAGCGTTGCCCTCTCGTGGGCTAAAGCAGCAGCTTCCCACCATCCCGCCCCAACCGAGAGCTTAATTAGCCAGCGTTAATAACTACCTGTGGGCTCGCAGTGCAGCACTCCCGGGCGAGCAGCCCCTGACCCGAGCAGGAGCTCCTCGGGGTTCCCTGGAGCTTGTCAGGGATTCCCAGGAGCTTTGCTGGGAAAAAGAGCTTTACTCCTGTCCCACTCTGGCCAGTTTGCCCCGGGGCACACACTGGGAGGGCACCCTGGCCATGAACTGGGCACACACTGCTCGCACTGGGGCTTGGGCTGTGCATACTGGGAGCACTGGGACATGCAGTGGACACGCTGGGAGGGCACACTGGTGTGAACTTTGTATTTCCTCTATTAAACTTTTATTTTCCTTTCCACCAGGGGCGAGATGAAGGCTCAGCAAGACGGGATCTCTTGTTTTTCCTTCCCTTTGCTCCCTCCCAGACACTCACCCAGTGGATGTCTCACCTTTGTCTGAAGGCAGGACTGAGCTCTTTGGATCCTGGTGATACAAGCTCGGGTTTCCCTTTCTCCTACAAGCACAAATATTTACGTAAATGTTTATTATTGTTATTAGTGTGTGGTAGTAGCCTAGATCAGAGCACTCACTCTTAGGTATTGGGAAGGAATTGTTCCCTGTGAGGCCCTGGCTCAGGATTCCCAGAGCAGCTGGGGCTGCCCCTGGATCCCTGGAATGTCCAAGGCTGGGCTGGACAGGGCTGGGAGCACCTGGGACAGTGGGAGGTGTCCCTGTCATGGCAAGGGTGGCACTGGGTGGGCTTTGAGATCCCTCCCAGCCCAACCCAGTCTGAGGTGAGATACTGGGAGGGACGTGGAGCAGTATCCAGGGTGGAATCCTGTCCCCACCAGCATTTATCTCAGCGAACTCTCGTTATTTCCTGCACAACGAGGTTCAGAGTTCAGCCAAGGGCTGCCTGCAGCGCTCAGCCTGGGAGGGTTTGCAGCAGCTCTGCTCTCAGGGTGCACTTTGGCCAGAGGAAGCAAAGCCAGATTTCTTCTGCCTGTTTGACAGGGCTGCTCCTTCCCACCTCGTATCCCCTTCCAGGGAGGTGGGGGGGTTCAATGAATGAACTCAGGGGGCTTTCCCAAATGGATCATGGAAATCTGATGTTGGAGAAAATGAGCCACTCTGTTCCTGGCCCCAAAGATCCCGGCAGGAGCAGGCAGAGCAGAGAAATCTTAATTCTTGGACAAAATCATTGAGATTATACCATGTTCCCCCTCAAAACCCCCTCAAAATCAGTGATTTTTTTTCCCCAGGATCTGTGCAGAACAGAAATGTTGACTCAGTTTTCCCAGGGTTTTTGCAGAATGGGAATTTTGACTTGGTGGCTTCACTGAGCTTGTATTTAACCAGAAATGCAGAGGAAAATGACCCTGAAATTAGCTGGGAGCAGGCAGGGGCTCGCTCCTGGCCGGAGGCTGGTGCGGGGTGGGGGTCACTGTCCTGCCTTTCAGGAAGGGGGGGCTCCCACAACCCTGCGATTATCCCTGGGCACGGGGTCCGGAGTGGCAGTGCCAGGAAGGGGCCTCACAAACAAAGCAGGCGGCCGTGCACAGCCAGCAGCCGAGGAAGGCTCTCCTGGAGCAGCAGAGGAATCGAATTCCGCGTGGGAGCAGCGGGGGTGCACTGTGATTGCCAGGGCAGCCATCCCTCCTGGCTGCTCTCTGCATGCAGGGCCACAGCCTGTCCCCGTGAGCCTGGCCAGGAGCAGCTCCCGCTCTCCCATCGCCATCCCTGCCGCATCCACAGCTGCCATTCCCTCCCTCCCTGCAGCGCCATCGAGAAGGAACAGGAGCCCAGGCTCCCCTGGCTTCTCCCACCCTTGTCCCAAAGAACCAGCCCCCAGGAATATGGTCTGACCTGTATTCCTTTCATAAAGGAATCCCTTAAATCCCCATCTGGGGGCTGCTGGACCCAGCCTTCCCTAGAAAAGGCTGTCCAAAAGGAGCACGTGTGATAAACTGTCCCATTTTGGGTGTCCAGGCTGGACACCCCCAGGAAGAGCCTTGCTAAGGCTGTTTGGAGCAATCATTAATGCAACAAAAATAATTAAACAACAAATGTCCTCGTGTTCCACATAGCAAACACCAGCCACCCTTCAGCATCCTCTTTCTTGGATGTAAAGACTTATTTTTCCACTAAAAATTAATTAAATGAATCAATGTCTGAAGTTATGCCTGTGGGAATGAGTAATTTCTTACATTTCTTACAAATATTTCCGATTTTTCAGCCCTATTCTGGCTCATCTTTCCAGATAATCACAAAACCAGCCACTCTCCCCTAGTTCCAGCTTGGCCAGCTGGTAAAGCGTCTGACAGCAGAAATAACTAAAACAATCTGAGCATGAATATTCCCTTATTTATTAATTTTCTTCCCTATTTTTGGGCTTCATGTTGTTGAAATGACACATGAGAACCACCCAGGGACAGATGTGTGTGCTGCAGCTCAGGTGTGCTCTTCCTCAGGGGCACAAGGAGGGCATCCCATTGTTCCCTCACCTCCACATCAATCCCAGCAGCTCCATATGGACCCGTACGGGGCTGGACGTGGGTGCAGGCTGGGATCTGCTCCATCCCTGCTCGAGGGATGCTCCAAGCAGTCAGGAGGATGTGGGCAGCAGGATGTGGGCAGCCAGCTCTGGCAGAAGGAGCCTTTTCCTCACTCCCAATCCAGATGAGACCTTGGTCTTGATCCAAGGACTCCATGTGATGGATGGGTTTTTCCCTCCAAGGAGGGATTTTCACTGCCTGGGTGTGAGCTGCTCATCCTTCACCCACGGGCAGCCTGAGGCAGATAATGGGATGCAGGGGTTGGAGGAAAACATGCAGGAACAAAGGAGAACCATAATGTAGGAGAGAAGAGTTTTCATATCTCCATCCTTGGGTATTTTTAGTCTGAAAGGCACAAACGCATCACTGAGCTATGAAAGGAAAGCTCCCTGCTGCTCTCCATGTCAGAGGCTTTGGAGCAGTGCTCTGCTTGCTTTGAAGGAGGTACCTGTGGGGACCTATATCCAGGTGGAGGAAAACCACATCCCTTTAGCTGGAGGAGACATCACTGGCAGGGACACCTTCCCCTATGCCAGGCTGCTCCAAGCCCCATCCAACCTGGCCCATCACTTCCAGGGATCCAGAGACAGCCACAGCTTCTCTGGGCAACCTGTGGCAGCATCTCACCACCCTGAAAGAGAAGAATTTCCTTCCCAATATCCAATCTAAACCTGCTCTTCTTCAGTTTAAGTCCAATCCTCCTTGTGAAAAGCCCCTCTCCTAGTAGATCAGCTGCATTTGCCCTCTGCTCAAGGCTTGGAGCAAGTTCTCAACACAGGCTGCCACAGGAGATGGGCTCTGGTGGGACCCCACGCCCCCCTTCCCACCCGGATAGGGACTGAGGGCAATGGGAGGAGCAGTTGGGATGGTTGGGTTGGAAGACTCTGGTTCTGTGCTAATCCAGGAAAACACAATCATTCCTTTCCCTCTCATGCTCAGACCTGCTGGAAGTGCGATGAGGACAAAGAGCAGCAGATGGGACAGAGGCAGCCACCCAAGCCAGACCCTGTTCCAGTGCCCTGCTGTGCCAGGGAGGTTCGGCTCCACCACAACGGGACTGTGAACAAACCCAGCTGAGCCACGGCAATGCTGGGCTCCCCTCCTTCCTCTGCTCCTCCATCCTTTTTGCATTGTTAAATCTACTCCCATCGAACAGGATTTTATGTCATCGTTTTTCCCCAAAGTGGGAAAAAAGGAAACAATTAGAGGTGGCAGGTGTAGCCTGGCACGCAGCAGCACCATTAAGCAGGAGGCTGTCGTTGGTCTGGAGCCTCTTTAGCATTTTCATTAGCTCTCCAAAGCTTTTGATGTCCCTTATTTACGGCACAGACACTGCAGAAGAGGCAGGCGATGATTAAGACGAGCTTTTACTCTTCTGGAGTGCGCCGGGTACCTCGTGGCTACGGACCCTGCATATAAAGCAATATTGCTTATTATTCCGAGCTGTTTGTTCCATTAATCATGAGCCTGCTTTGCTCTGGGAAGAGGAATTGGAATACAGCAATATTCTGTCTGCTTGTTTTTTAAAATACATGTGTGGGTGGACACTCCAGCTACTGCTCACATTTTTCTCTCGCAAGAAGAGCTGTTCGTGATTCTCCTCCCCAGTGTTTTCTCCTGACACTGATTTTGTTCGTCGAACTCGGGAAGGGAACTGCCTCAGGCCTGTCAACGAGTGTTGTATGGAAATAAGGAGCACTGACTGAGAGATGGTTGGAATTCAGCATCCCAGAGAGGAAAAGGATTTCTTCATGGGAAGGGTGGACATTGGAATGGGCTGCCCAGGGAGGTGGTGGGGTCCCCATCCAAGGAAGGAGACACTCAGTGCTCTGGGCTGGGTGACAAGGGGGAGATTGGACACAGATTGGACTTCATGGTCTTGGAGGGCTTGTCCAACCTCAATGATTCCATGATTCTGTGGTTCAGGTCAAAGTCACTCACTGCCCTCACAGTCCCAGCCTTCACCAGGAGCAGCACCAGGCAGCAGCAGGTCTGGGGATTCCTTCAGGATATCCCAGAGGGAATTTTCAGAGTGTTCAACTCGTGATCCCGAGAAGACACTATGGAGGCATTAAAAGCAACTCAACAAGTTGTGTCAGCATCTTCTGTGACCTTGTCTCACCACATCAGACCTCATGAAGAGCCTTCCAGAAAACCAGAGAGTTCTAGGGTAGAACAAAATGAAGAGGGGAATAAAACAACCAACCTGAGAATTATTAGTGAGTTCCCATCCAGCTCTCCAGGCACAGACAATGTGTCAGGGCATGTCTCCAAGCTGAAAGGTTTACAGGATACATAAACAGCTCCATAAAACAAACGTTGTCACCAGCTCCTGGAAAAGCACTGCTGGAAACAGCAGGTAAGGCCAGAGCAGCTCCATCAGACAGCAGAGCTGCTTCTTCATTGCTGACAGATGGCTTCACCTAAATGTCCTTCATCAAAAAATCGACTGGAAAACTACAGGTCTGTTGCTTTTCTAACCTGCACTTATTCAATCCTTCCAATCCAATATATACCCTCACTCCAAAACACAGCATCCGCTCCAATGAAATGAATTTCACTTCCTATAAGAACAATAGACTGCACATACGCAAGCCAGGTTAGTTCAGTTCATATGGAAACAGCCAATTACGTAATTTATTTATTAATACAGTTTTAATTTACAGGACAATTGAGCTGCACACCCAAGACATAGATTATTTACAGAGCATAAAAGGCAGACACAGCAGGTGTCCCTTGTTCCCCAGCTGGTTTGGGTTTCTAAACTGGGACACCCCCAGGAGCACCCCAGCATCTCCATTGCCACACAGTCTTGGTCTCATGGCAACCAAGGGAAGCTTTGAATCATTGAATTGTTTAGGTTGGAGAAGTCCACTTGGACTTGGATCCAGTTGAATCATTCCCCCAGCGCTTCTAAGGCCACCCCGACCCCTGTCCCCAAGTGCCACATCCACAGGGATTTTAAACCCCTCCAGGGATGGGGACTCCTGGGCAGCTGTGCCAGGGCTGGGCAGCCTTTCCAGGAAGGAATATTCCCAATATCCACCCTGAGCTGCCCTGGCCCAGCCTGGGGCCGTTCCCTCTCCTTCTGTCCCTGTTCCCTGGAGCACAGCCTGGATCCCCCGGCTGTGCCCTCCTGGCAGGAGCTGTGCAGAGCCACAAGGGCCCCCTGAGCCTCCTTTGCTCCAGGCTGAGCCCCTGCCCAGCTCCCTCAGGGATTCTCCCGGGTGCAGGAATGCCTGAGCCCGTGTTGTTCCTATGGATTGCTGCTCTGACAGATCCCAGCCCTCGGAGACCTCCGCACCCCGCACAGGGAACGCACAGCAGTGCTAATGACACATTCCAGAACATCCTGGCTGTGTGAGTAATTGCAGATCCTTTGCACAGGCATCTCCATGAAGGCAGTGGGAGTTGTAGAGACATTATTAGGTCTCCTGACATTTTAAAAAGGCTTAGACAGAAAACTTCTTCGAGGGGTTTCAAAGGCTGCAATGGAACTGAAATAGTTTTTGTAATAACAACCAAACAACCTACGAGGAGCTTTGTGTAACTGCTTGGACATGAGAGAGCAGAAAGAGAAAATCCATGCACAAAGCCAGAGAGGAGAAAGGAAGAGTTATGTCCAAGCAAAGCCATCAGAGCTGCTCCCCCAGCCCTCTGGCCACCCCAGGAGAGGTCACACACAGGGGATGACACCTGCCAGCACCACAGGTCCAGCACTGGGAGCTTGGGGGTCCCTTCTCCAATAAGAAAAATCAGGAGCAGAGGTTTTGGCAAGTGAGCATTACCTTTTGGACAGCTCCAAACCTTCCTGCAGAAGATGGGTTTCTGAAATCATGAGTCATATGTTTTTCTGCTGAATCAAATGGTGTGAGGGCTCCAGATGAAAGCAGGGCAATCTCCCCTGGCATACATGGAGCCACCTGACTCCATGAGTGTGTAGGGACAGCCTAAGGAGACTGGAAAAACTGCTCAGGGACAGCACAGGGGACAAGGGAGCACCAGCTGCCAAGAGTTGTTAAAATCTCATATATTCACATGGATGCAAATGTCATGGGTTTGTGTATTAGCCTGCAACATGAACAAAGATGTCTGGGAGAAAAGGCCCTTCTGTTGCACCTTCCATTGAAACCCAGACTCATTTGGGTTGGGAGGGAATTTAAAGCCCATCTCATTCCACCCCTGACATGGCAGGGACAACTTCTACTACCCCAGGGTGCTCCAAGCCCTGTCCAACCTGGCTTGGACACTGCCAGGGATCCAGGGCCAGCCACAGCTGCTCTGGGAATTCCTGAGCCAGGGCCTCCCCACCCTCACAGGGAGGAATTCATTCCCAATATCCCATCCATCCCCGCCCTCTGGCAGTGGAAGCCATCCCCCCTCATCCTGGCTCTCCAGGGCCCCATGTTTCTCACAGGCTCCCCTCAGGTCATTCTCGACACGAATACTTTCACAGAAAGAGCCTGAAAGCCTCCAGCACCTCCTGTTCCATATCGTGTTCACCTTCAGCAGTGAAATCACTTGACTAGAAAAGTGCTATAAAAAGTAGCAATTCCTCTCCTCCCGTGTCTCATGTGTCAAGACCACGTTAATGTGTAAAAATCAAACCTACGGTGTAACACCGAGGTCTTACAGTTTTCTGCTTGGGCTGAAACACACCCAAAATAGGAGACAGAATCATGGAATTATTTAGCTTCGAAAAGCCCTCTAAGACCATGGAGTTTGACTGTTCCCCAGCATTGACCCACAACCCCAAGTGCCACATCCACATAGCTTTTAAATCCCTCCAGTCCCTTCATTCACATGAAGTGTCTGCCAAAAGCTCTTATCAAAGAGGGTTTGCTTCCAGGTGTAGCTGCTCCTTCCCCAGGCAATGTTAATTGAACTGACTCACCCCAGGTCTCAACTAAACCCTGGGTAGCTTGGATGGAGGGGGGAAATATCTGATAGAATTCCAGGAAGGCTGGGAAAAGGAGCTTCAGACAGCACAACCAGGGTGATGGCTGGGCAAGGAGAAGATAACCAACCACTGCAGCAGTGGGCACTCAGAACCTCCCAGTTACCTTCACCAGGAGGCAGCTCCTGCTCAAGGACACCAAGGATCACTCCTGGACTGGGAGTGAGAGCACGTGGAAAATCCTGCCTCAGTGAACAGAGGAAGCTGGGAATGAAAAAGTAAAGCAGGAATGAAAGCCTGATTTTATACAGCTGTAATCACTCCCAGAACTGCACACGTCTTGGGAATTGCACAGCACACAGGAAAACTTCACTTTTGCCATGCAAAACTGAAGCTGGGGTGGGCAAGGCAGTCTGTCAATCACAAATTTAGGCACACAGAGCCACACACATGTTCGTTTTTAGAGCAAATGCCTCACTTTGTTAGAGATTTGCTCTGGTCAATAGATTCCTGAAAACAATTTAACTCTACACATTATAGATTATTTCCTCTGAGTTAACAGGCTGGAGATATTTAAAAACTGGCATGAATAGAGAGGTTTGTTCTGAGAGACTTTTTTTCCTCTGGAAAACTTCTTACATTAAAAACTTCTAGTCATAGGCAATTGCTAACATGGAACATTTATTAGTTTAAAAAAATAAACATGCAGAAGCCATCCTCCTTAAAAACAACACATACAATTACCCAGCGGGGATTTTAGAGGAAAGCAACAACCCTGCAAGGCGTGGATTCCTCCAAAATCTCCAGCAGAAATGTATTTTCTGTGGGAGTCCACGCTCCAGCTGTGCCGCACAGCAAGTCCAGCCAAAGGCAATCACATTACAGAGCATTTGCCTTGCAGTTTATCTTTCTTTTTCTGCTGTTTGGATTTCTTTCCATCCACCTGGAGACTGATAGTTCTCCTCTGCTCCAGATTCAAGAGCTCCTGGAAGAGCTCCTGCACGTTGTAGTTCATTTTGGCTGACGTCTCCATGAAGGCACACTTCCACTTGCTGGCCAGCGCCTGCCCCTCGCTGGCATCCAGCTCCCTCTGCGTGTCGTCACTTTTGTTCCCCACCAACATTATCGGGATTTTCTGGATGTCGCCTTTGATCTGACAGATCTCATCGAAGATGGGGTGAAGATCTTCCATGGACTGCCTGCTGGTGACGGAGTACACCAAGATGAAGGCATGCCCTTTGGATATGGAGAGCCGCTGCATGGCAGGGAACTGATGGCTGCCCGTGGTGTCCGTGATCTGCAGGGTGCAGATGCTCTTGTCACAGCTGATCACCTGCCGGTACGTATCCTCGATGGTGGGGATGTAGGTTTCCCTGAAAGTGCCCCTCACAAAGCGCAGGACCAGGGAGCTTTTGCCGACCCCCGCTGCTCCGAACACCACCACCCTGTAATCATTGCTCTGCTCAGGCATGTTGGCTGCGCCGAGACGTGAGGGGAGGTTTTCACACAAAAAGCCCGAGTTCCACCAAGTTTACACACCCCTATGCAGAGGTGGGCTGCGGAGAGGGAGGGGGAAAGGGTGCGTTATTGAAATCAGCAATTAATAAATCACTCCCACCCTTTTGCCGTGAAATAAACCACTGTTCCTCCGTACCCCAGCCACGCAGCACATGCACGTTTAACGCTACGAGACGAGAATAAGAATTCACCTGCAGCCATCAGCTCCACCGAGCAGCGAAACGGGGCTGAAACCGCCTGGCAGCCGCGGGGAAGAGGTATTCCGGTCCCAGGGAAGCCGTGCTCAGCCCCGGGAAAGCCGCGCTCAGCCCCCGGGAAGGCGTGTTCCAGCCCCCGGGAAGCGGCACCACCCTCGCCCGGAGCGCCGCCGCCGCCGGGGAGGGGAGGCTCCGAGCCTTCGTAAATCCAGCCTTCCACTCAACCGCCCCGTGAAAATAAATAAATAATCAACACGACCACCTGAATTAAAGCCGCTGCAGCCGAGCTCTGCTGCTCCATCCCTCACTCCGCTGCTCCATCCCTCACTCCGCGCACAAAGGCGAGTCTCGCCCTCCCTCAGCCCCCCGCAACGCATACCCCCATCATCTGCCGGGCTCTGCCGTCTTTCATCCACCCTGCGCATCTCCCAGCTTAAATTTAGGGCTGATTTGATTTAAAAACTTCAAACCCGGGTCAGGTTTTCGCCCCAACTGGCATTAAGCGGGGCAGGGATGCCCTGAGCAGCTTCTCAGCCTTTCCCGGGCAAACCACCGAGCCCTGGCGCTATGGCCAGCAAGGTCCACTCAGGACCTTCTCCGTGTAATCCCTTCCAACTCGGGATATTCTGTGACTCCACTGTTGAGTTTGTCTCCCTCACACCGCCGGATGAAATAAGAGTAGTCGTGTGTCACAATCACAAGCCGTGTTTCTCCTCGTTTATTAGGAATTTCCCCCAACGCAGTCTCTCCAAACGCCCTCATGCGGGGACACCGGAGCTCGCACCACCCGGTGCCTGACAGGGGCAGGCGGCCGTGTGTCCGCGCTGTTCCACCTCCGGCACGGCCGGGAGAAGAGCTACCCCCGGCTCTTCTAGGCCGCCGCCCTGGACTCGGCTCTCCCCTCACGGCCCCTTCCCGCCTGTGGGTTCCCGCCCCGGGCCCGGCTCTGCTCTCACAGCCCCTTCACGCCCCGGTGCGGGCTCTGCTCTCACAGCCCCTTCCCGCCCCGGTGCGGGCTCTGCTCTCACAGCCCCTTCACGTCCCAGTCCCGGTTCTGCCCTCACGGCCCCTCCCCGCCCATGGGCTCCCCGGGCTCGGCTCTGCCCTCACGGCCCCTTCCCGCCCCGGTCCCGGCTTTGCCCTCACGGCCCCTTCCCGCCCCTTCCCGCCCGCGCGTTCCCGCCCAGGCACCGCCCGCCCTCACGCCCCAAAATGGCCGTCGGCCTCTGAGGGGATCGGTCCGAAATCAATGCATTTCATGAAGTGTTTCTGTTTGTGGGTCACCTACGTTGCAAAATGCGGGATATGTAAAATTTCCTTAAGAAAGGATGTTTTTTTGGTGTTTGATCTTTGCATACTTGCAAGCCTAATCGACAAAAAGTGAGATTGAGTCTGTGAAACAGCAGCCAACAAGCT
>VZSJ01002794.1:19563-31444 GCA_013398405.1 Pheucticus melanocephalus
ATATAAGATATAAAATCTGTGGTGGTATAAGTAGATGTAAGATATAAAAAAAGATGTAAGATATAAACAAAGATTTTTGGGTAGATGTTGGTATAAGACAGATGAGTGTGGTAAAAGTAGATGTAGGATATAAACAGAGAAGATATTTGGGTAGATGTTGGTATAAGATATGAATGGTGTGGTATAAGTAGATGTAAGATATAAACAGAGAAGATATAAAAAGATATATTTCCCATTAAAAGCAGCTGTGGGCAAAGAGTTGCTGAAAATTCCTTCTGGCCTTGTCCTGCTTGGAGATCTGAGAATGTGAAATGAGAAGGGTATAAAATATAAATGGATATCAAATATAAATATATACATTGAGGTGTATACAAGACATCCATTTCTGTAATACAGAGATAGATATTGATAGAGAAATAGTTCTGAACAGCTCCAAGTGCACCTAGGGGTGTGTGGAGCTAAATCTGAGCTCTGAGGGCTCAGCTTGGATTTGGATTTAATGACCTTATAGAAACATGGAATTCCAGAATGGTTTGGGTTGGAAGGGACCTTAAAGCCCATCCCATTCCCCCCCCTGCCATGGCAGGGACATCTTCCACTGTCCCAGGCTGCTCCAAGCCCTGTCCAGCCTGGCCTTGGGCACTGCCAGGGATCCAGGGGCAGCCACAGCTGCTCTGGGCACCCTGTGCCAGTGTCTCTGTGCCTTAGAGGTGCTTTTAAATGATTTTATGATCAGTTTTATCCTAATTTCACAAAATAACAGCTTGGAAAACACCTTTTTTGAAGGCTCAGTGACATCTAGGGAGCAGCAAGAACTCAAACAGGAACTAAAGGGGTACAACCTCTTAAAATGACAATAAAACTTTATTCTTTAACCATCATCCCTGGTGCAAAATGAAGGGGAAAAAAAAAACACATATAACTTATTCACTGTGTTCAAACACTTTTCTGTCAGCAAGAGGTGACAGAAGAGTGTGCCCTGGTGTCTCTCCCTCCTCTCCTCCCAGCCAGCTGCAGTCAGTACCTGCTGGATAGCTCTGGGGATGATCCCTCTGTTCCTGTACTCAGAGGATGTTCCTGTCATGGTGTAGGTTTTGCCAGCTCCAGTTTGCCCATAGCACATGATGGTGCCTAAAAAAAACCCCAAAGCAAAAGGAAAAACTCAGAAGAGAGCCTCCAACAGGACAGCAAATGGCTCTCTGCTCAAACCAAATCTCTTGTTGTGACCAAAAGAACAGGAATTGCAATAAATCACCGTTGTAACCCTGCAGAGCTTTGCACACCAAGTCCTTTGCCACAGTCTCATAAACCATCTCCTGGGAAGTGTTGTGGAGGACCCCATCCAGCTTGAAGGACCAGTCAGTCTGAGAGTTATTCACAACTCCTCCCCTGGGACTCTTCTGGATGTAGATATCGATGCTCTGCAAGCCAACAAGAGAGGGAGATAACTCAACAGCCCTGAGGGCTCTCAGCACTTCAGGACCTGGGGTTAAGTAGAAAAGGGAGCACAAATAACAGAGTTATTTTACTGCCTTGGATGGTTCTAGATGTCCTAAAAGTATCTGGTAATGCCCTCAAAATTTCTGGTGACAAATATTACAAAAATAAAAGGAAATGTGGCCAAGCTCATCTGTTTAACTTTCAGTGATTTTGTGCCTCAGGAAAATTAATTAAGCAAGAGAAGGCAAAGGGAGGGATTTGCATAAGAGAGGATGGAAACAGACTGTGCCAATTTGTGGTTAGCACTGGGAAATCCTCATGGATCAGGCAGCCCCAGTCCTTTGGAGGGTTTTCCTGGTGACTGTACCACAGGAATTGTGTTTTCCATCCTCACACTGGCTGTGACAAAACCACACTCCCAAAACATTATCCACGGCCTCAAGGGATGGAAAAATCCTGGTTTTCCATTGGAAAAAGCTGAAGCCAAACTCCAAACCTTGCCCACTGCAGTTTCTTTGGCTCTACCTTGTTGTCTGCCCCAAGCCTGATCATATCCTGGGCAAAATGAGCAGTTGGCTTGACCCGCACAAACGCCAGGACTCGACTTGGTGTTCTAAAGAGAGAGAAAAACGAGGAAAAGAATCATCTTCCACTCCCTAAACTGAAATTTATATTATTTCTCAGCAAAAGGTAAGGCAGAGGAGTCAAAATTCAAAGCAAAGTGTTGGCAACTATTCAGCTGAAGTTTTTATTCCCCATTAAAAGCAACTGTGGGCAAAGAGTGGCTGAAAATTCCTTCCAGCCTTGAAGATCTGAGGGTGTGAAATGAGAAGGGCCAAACTGATCCTGATTTCCTGATTTCCAAATGTGCACCAGGCTCAGGAGTGCTGGAGAACACCAGTTTTATACCAGTTTTCCTCCTCTTAGCCTTGGGAAGCAAAATATTCACAGGAACGGGAGAGGGATTTTCTTTTGTCACACACAGACTTTTATTTTTAAAATAATTTCAATTCCCAGTGAACAGCTGATTTTTGTGACTTTTCACAGTTTATCTGCTGTAAAATTATTTGTGGAGGTTGGAGCCCAGGATTTGTTGGGTTTAAAGCAGGGTGAAAGGAACAAAGTTCCCCAAGCAGCTGTTATTCCCAACAAAATTAAAAACCACCAAAAAATGGGTTTTTCTAGTTGTAAAAAAATCTCCATAACCTTAACAAAAAAGACTTCTCTCCCTAAATAAACAAAAAAAACCTTATTCTAAAAATAATAAACTAACTAAAAAATTTAGGTATAATTTCTTTACATTATCAGTAAAAAAAAAGGGGGGGAGGGAGAATAGAGGTATTCTGAAAGGTTTATTTTAATTCTCACTACATTTTTTCCCTTTTAATCACTATTAATAAAACTTTCTTTATGCCCTTTTAAAAGTTTTAAACCTACCTCACCTTCCTCCTAATCCTATCTGACAACAAAAAATAAATACACTAATAATTAACCAATGAATCAGCACACTCATCAACACATCAATTAAATTTTTTTTTAAATTAAAAAAGTCTTAAATTAACAGATCTAAACCACTGCACAGGGGAGCATTTGGGGCATACCTGGGGCTTTCACCTTCGTGCTCTTTCTCACAGAGCAGTGAGGAGATGATGCTCTCCTGGTCCTCATCCTTCTCCTTCTTCCCCTGCTCTGGGCTGTGCTTCTGCTCCTGCTCCTGGAATTTCACAGAGCTCACAGAAACCTGCCCAAAAAACCCCCCAAACCCAATGCTGGAGCACTTGGGAATTATTTCTCCAAAGCAAGAAAAACAGCAGAGAAAGGAGGAAGGAAAATTTATCTGGGAAGAACTTCATTAAGAATCAGAGAGAGAAGAAATTCTAAACAAATGGCATTTTCCTTGCTGCAGCTTTGGGGGGTTTGGGCAGGTGAGGACAACAGCAATCAGTGCTGGGAGAGGTTGTGAGCACCAGGAGAGGGGAGGGAATTCCCAGAGCAGCCCTGGAAGTGTCCCAGGCCAGGCTGGACACTGGGGCTTGTGAAAAGTCCATGTTAGATGGCTCTTTGCAGATATTAAAAGGAATGCTAGATGTGTTCTGTTGTATTCATTAGTAGTACTTATATTTATAAAATTATATAATATATATAATTACATTGTATATACAGATTATATAATGTAAATTTAATATATAATATAATATAATATAATATAATATAATATAATATAATATAATATAATATAATATAATGTTATGTTATATTAATTTTATACATTATTATATCTATTATAATCTAATATAATATATATTATAATAGATATAGATTATAATAGATATTATTATATTATATATAATATATATAATATATTATATATATTATAAATATTATATATATTATAATATAATAATAGATATTATTATAATAGATATTATAGATTAATAGATAGATTATAGATTACAATAATAGATTAGATTATAATAATATATTAGATTATAATATAATAGATTATAATAATAGATATTATATATTATATTATTATAATTATAATATATAATATGTATATTATATATTATATATATTATATATTATTATAATAGATTACAATAATATATCTTATATATTATAATAGATATATTATATAATAGATATAATATAATATAATATAACATAATATAATATAATATACATAATATATATAATATATAATATATATATAAAATATATATTATATATATAATTACATTGTCTATATATATTATATAATGTATATAATATTATATTTACATTATATAATATTACCTTATATAATATTATAATTATATAATTTAAACATAAAATTTCATTATATAATATTGTATTTCTTTTATATATTTCTATTATATCTTTACATTATACATATATATTTACATTATATAATTACATTATACATACATATTTACATTCTATAATGTTAAAATAGAAACCATGAGATGTAAGAGACTTTTTGTAATTAGCTCAAGAAAAGGATGAGACAATCAAGGAATTCTTTGCACAGAGATAACAGCAACAAGACACCAAAACCCCCAAGAAAAGAACGATTGCCTCCTTATCAGGAAAGACACTAATCAGGAAAGACACTCATTTGTATTACTATTTTTAGAACCATTTGATGACTAAAAACTTAAATTTAAAAATCTAAAATTACTAAAAAAAAATTTAAGATTGCTAAAAATTTAAATTGCTAAAAAATGAAATTTTTAAATTGAAACTTTTAACATTTTAAACCAAGAGATTGGCATTTTCCCAGCCTTGCAGCAGCCTGGGGCAGCGGGAGGCGACCCTGCCATGGCAGGGGGTGGCTTTGAGGTCCCTCCCCACCCCAAGCACGCCAGGATCCCTTGGAATTACCTCTTGTTCACTCTCTGCTTTGGCTGCAGAACTCGCACTCTTTTCCTGCCCCTGAGAGTTCTCCTGCTCCTCTTCCTCCTGCCAGGGAAACACAGCCCCAAATCCCACGTGGGCACCATCCACACAGCTCCAGCGGGAGGCTCCCCTTCCCAGAGCTCAGATTCTGGCAGGATTTGGGGTTAAATCCCTCTGGAAGAGCTGGGGCTCGGCCGGGGAAAGCCTTGCTCGGATTTTGGCAGGATTTGGGGTTAAATCCCTCTGGAAGGGCTGAGGCCTGTCCGGGGAAGCTGCGGCTGCCCCTGGAGCCCTGGCAGTGCCCCAGGCCAGGCTGGACACTGGGGCTGGGAGCACCCTGGGACAGTGGGAGGTGTCCCTGCCTGTGGCAGAGGGTGGCATTGGATGATCTTTAGGTCACTTCAAACCGAATCACGCCGTGTTTCCCTCCAGTGCACCCCCCGAGGTGGGTGGGGGGCGATACCCGGGGGCAGGGGGGTGATGCCTGGGGGGAGCTGATGCCGCCTGTGCGGTGATACGACCTCCGATCGCCCCTTGAGGAGGGGAGGGCGACCCCCCGGGCACCCCCTCGGCCCTGTCCCACCTGCGACCCCTCTGCAGTCGATTCCGGCGTGGCGTCCGGGGTCGCCATGGCAGCGTCCACTTCCGGGTTCTCTATGGCAACGGCTACTTCCGGGCTCTCCCGGAAGTGGCCCCGCATACGGCGGCCGGGCGGGGCCAGCGCGCGGCGGGGGCGAAGCGAGACGGCAGCGGGACGGGAGTGGCCGGGACGATGCTGGAAGCGGCGGCGGCGGCGGACCCGGAGCTGGATCCCGAGGATCTGGTGCATTTCTCGGTGGGAGACCTGCCCAGCCGCGGGTATGGAGTGATGGGCGAGATCCGGCGGCAGGGAAAGCTCTGCGATGTGACGCTCAAGGTGCGGTGCGGCCCGGCCCCCGGGGGTGGCGGGGGCGAGGGAGCCCCGGAGGGGTCGGGATGAGGGACCCCGACCCCTCAGGGGGGGTGGGGGGCTCGAGGGGCCCCCCCCCGGCTCCTGAGGGGGGACCTGGACCCCTGAGGAGGGCGCGGCTTTTGGGGAGGGGGAGGCTGAGGGAGCATCTGAGGGGGGCTGAGGGACCCCCCATGCCCATTCCTGAGGGATCTGAGGGACCTCAGCTTCTGGAGAGGGGCCTTGAGGGACCCCCAGACCCCTGAGGGGGGACCCCAACCCTTAACAGAGGGGCTGAGGGACCCCCAGAGCCTTTGGGGGGGGCTGGGGGACCCCCGCCTCAGGGGGGGGGGGGGGGGCCCCCCCCCCCCCCCTGCCCACTCCTGGGGGATCTGAGGGATCTCCTCAGCTTCTGGAGGGGAGACTTGAGGGACCCCAACCCTTAACAGAGGGGACTGAGGAACCCCCCAGTCCCTTTTCCAGAGGGAAGGAGGCAGCTGGAGCTCCCCCAGACCCCTCTGGTGGGGGATAAAGGGGGCAGGAGCTGAGGGCCCCCCCTTCCCACGGCTTTGGCAGCAGAGGCAGAGCTGAGACCCCCCCCAAACCCCCTTATTGTGGGGTGTCAGGGGTGCTGGACCTCCCCAGCCCTGTGGGGTCTCAGAGGATCCAGGTTTAGGGACCAACCTCTGGGTGCCTTTCCCTAGGTTGGTATGCAGGGAATTCTCTTATGGGAACATCCCTTGTTAGCATTCAAAGGAATGAATCCAAATTAATCCCAACCAACCAATCCAGGGGCATGGTGAGCGCTCAGGATCGTGTCCCTGGCTGGGCTGGGGGGGCTGGCAGTGTCCTGTGGCAGGCAGGAGCTGCTGGAATCCCTCAGGATTGCAGCCCTGCAGGAGCTGGTGGGCTGGGAGCAGCTCTGAGTCACTGCACAATTAACTCTGCGCTTTAATTAACCGGGAAGGTGCTGCCAGCCTACTCAGCCTCCTGCGAGCTGTGTGGGGTGGGGAGCGTTCCACGGGCACGGCAGGAGGGGCTGGGATCCTCCTTAGAGAGCTCCTGCCTTCTGCAGGGTGATGCTGGTGACAGCCCGGGCTGGAACCTGGGGGAGTTCTGTGGCAAAGCTGGTTTGGGGTGCAGAGTGTGGTGGATTTAGGATTAAGCTGGGTGTTGGTGTGGCAGGAGAAGGTGGGCAGATCCTGGCAGTCCCACGTTTCTGGGAGACAATAAGAAGAGGTTTAGGATCCCAGTCTTATCTTGGATAAATTCCTCAGCATTGTTTCTAAAATTCCTGTGAATAATTATCCATTTCTGTGGATTTTCCAAAGCAAAGAGCTGTTTAAATCCTCTTCATCCCTACAGAGGTTTAAAACATATTAGGGAAGATCAAAAACCATCACAGACCAGTTTGGGATGGAAGGAACCTTAAGGATCATCCAGTGCCACCCCTTGGATGGGCAGGGACATCTCCCACTGTCCCAGGCTGCTCCAAGCCCCATCCAGCCTGGCCTTGGACATTCCAGGGATCCAGGGGCAGCCCCAGCTTCTCTGGGAATTGCATCCCAGCCCCTCCCCACTCTCCCAGGGAACAATTCCTTCCCAAAATCCCCAAGACAGATCCCAGCAGCACCTGCCTCGTTGTTACTCCTCTGTGCATGTTGCTTCAAGCATTCCAGCTTTCCCTCCTACACCCACAGCTTGGAATTCCAAGCATTTCATTCATTTCTCTTGAGTCATGCTGTGAAAATATCCCACCTTGAGCTGCCTCTGCCCCTGGCCATCCCCTCTCCCAGTGGCTCTGGCATTCGTGCAGCCAAACCTTCCCTCCCCATTCCCAGCCAGCCTGGCTGCTCCAGCTGCTGGGGCTCTGAGCAGGAGTTTGTCCCAGCTGGAAGTTGGAGGTGCCTTTGGGTCACCCCCAAACTCAGCCAGCACAAACTGGCCCTGCCCTGGCTCAGGAATGTTTTCCCACTGCAAATCCAGGCTGGGTTTCCAGCAGGGACAGAGTTTGGGTGATTCTCACCCAGAATAAGGAAGGAATGTGAAGGTCATGGGGCTGCTGCAGGGCTGGAGCCAGGCTGGGAGAGCTGGGAATGTTCCCCTGGAGAGGAGAAGCTCCAGGGAGAGCTCAGAGCCCTGGCAGGGCCTGAAGGGGCTCCAGGAGAGCTGGAGAGGGACTGGGGACAAGGCATGGAGGGACAGGACACAGGGAATGGATCCCAGTGCCAGAGGACAGGGATGGATGGGAGATTGGGAATTGGGAATTCCTGGCTGGGATGGAATTCCCAGAGCAGCTGTGGCTGCCTCTGGATCCTGGCAGTGCCAGGCTGGAGCAGCCTGGGACAGTGGAAGGTGTCCCTGCCCATCCAAGGGGTGGCAATGGATGATCCTTGAGATCCCTCCCAGCCCATTCCAGGATTCTCAGATAAAAGCTTGGAGGAACATTCCAAGTCCATCCCAGAGGAACCTCCAGGTGGATCCTGATGCTCCCACACCACTGCAGTGAATTTATTCCCCTTTTTTCCACTCCTGCTACTTTTTGTCTGTCCCATCTCTAAACCAAAAAGCTTCCAAACACCCCTTTGGTCCCAGAAGTTGGATCTTGATGTTCCCAACGCTCCAGCTTATGGATTTGGGAATTCTTTTGGAGGATTTCTTTTCTCTCCCTATCTCTTTAACAGCTGCAGGTCAGGGCTGCTCCTGATGTTCCCTCAGAGCTCCCTTTGGAGCCTCTCCGAAATGTTTAATTAAATATTCATTTGTAGGAGCACACATGGATGGGCTGCAGGGAGGAGACACACCTCAGGCTGTGGTTATTCCTTTTCCTTTGGAAAAAAAATCAGAATTTTGCTTAGCAAAGCCACATTTCTGCTTTCTTCTTTGAGAATCACCGGGTTGGGCATTGGTGTGGCCATAAAATAACCAAGGCAGCCCTTCTCCCCAGCTGATCCCCATCCTAGCTGTGTTCTGGGAGGGAAGCTGTGCTTTCCTCCTCATCCAGTCCTGCTGGTGATGGGGAAGGTGATGGGGGCTCCACAGGGGCAGGGATTTCACACCAGGCCTTGAATAACCATGGACAGAGCAGAATTGAGGCTCTGAGCCTTTTTTTTCTTCTATTTTTTTGGGGGTTTGAGGCTTTGAACTCCAGCTGTGGACAAACCAAAGATCAGAATTCCTCTCTCAGATCCTCTCCTCCTTATTTTTAGTGGGTTTCCAGTCTTCTTCCCTTCACAGCTCCCAACTAAACACTGCAAAACCCCAGGAGAATTCCAGCTCACACGTTCAGGGCCGTCCTTCCCTGAGCTGCAGATCCTGATGTGATCTTTGCCAGCACAAAAGAAGCTCCTCAGTGCTGCTGTTCTTCCTGAGCATTGTTTCTGGAATTGTTTCATCCTTGCAGGATCAAGGCAGTTTTGTTTTGTGGGATTTGTTTTCTGTCTGTGCTCCAGGCCAGGTCCTGGCGCTCTCCAGGGACACATCAGAGGCTGCTGGAATGCAGAAGCCAGGGCAAGCAGATCCATCCTATTCCTTCCTTACAAATGAAGAGGGAATAAATCCCTTCCCAGCTGGGGGAGAATGATCCAAGTGCCAGGCTGGCACCTCCAGAAATCCTGGCCAAGCTGTGCCAAGAGGGAAGGGTTGTGCCTCCCCAAATCCTTGGACAGAGTTGATGTGAGCTCCTCCTGTGGATCTGAGCCACTCCAATGCCATTTTTCCATGACTAACTCCAAGCCTAATTAGAAAAGTCTCCTAAAATATAACCCAGGTCTGGCAAACTGAAATAATTCCCAGCTGTGGAGAGGGTACAATATTTGCTTTGTGTCCAATCCCAGTGGCACCAACAGGTCATAGCCCTGGTGGCTTCTCTCCCATCCTGATCCCAGCTTTTCCAGAGCTGACTGTTAACTCCAAACCCCCCAGACTGGAGCAGTTGCACCCCTGAGAGCTGATGCAGAGGTGGAGCAGCCTCTGGAAAAGTGGAATTCCAGACAGCTCAGGCTGCCTGCCTGATCCCAGCAGGATCCTTGAAAACAGTGCCTGGCTGTGCTGCAGATGTTGCAGCATGTTTGGGAGATCCTCCAGGAGAACAGGCCTGGAAAGAGAGGGAATATCTGTTTTATGGGAGAGGTTGGGAGAGCAGATGGTGCACTGTGCCCAGGAGAGCTGCAGGTGAGGCTGTGATTCCAACCCTGGCACCCAGCAGACAGGAATTCTTTGGGATTCTGCCTGGATGTGATTCCCCCGAGCTCTTGGCTGCTGTCTGCTCTCCCCTTGCAGAAAGATGAGGAGTTTTAGTTCCAGGATAACACAAAATTGCTTTTTGCTGGCCCTTGAGGAGCACTGAGGAGGGCAGGGCTGGAGCTGATGCCCTCAGGATGCTCCCTGTCCCTGTGGGAAGTGCAGGGACTGGAATTCCAAAAGGCAGTTGGGTTTCTCTGAGCTGGCAGGGAATTCTCTGGGAGTTTGGCTTTGTTGTACATCCAGAGGGGATGTGTCCTCTGCTTCAAAGGATCTGGTCACCATTCTCATGGAATCCTGGAATTCTCTGGGTTGGAGGGACCTTCAGGATCATCCCATCCCACCCCTGCCATGGCAGGGACACCTCCCACCATCCCAGGCTGCTCCAAACCCCAATGTCCAACCTGGACTGGGACATTCCAGGGATCCAGGGCAGCCCCAGCTGCTCTGGGAATTCCATCCCAGCCAGGAATTCCTAATTCCCAATATCCCACCCATCCCTGCCCTCTGGCAGTGGGGAAGCCGTTCAGAATTCCCTCTTTCCTGCTGCCCACACTGGGGGATCAGCCCAGGGCATGGAGGGGGTTCTGGCCAGGGAATGTGAAGCTCCTCATCCCCCAACAGCCCCAAATCCTTCCCTGCTCATTGTCCCCCTTGTCCCCCCAGCCTGGATTTGTGTTTGGGATTGTCCTGGCAAAACAGGGCTGGGAGGGGTTGGACACCAGCTCTGCCCTCAGTGCCAGCATCCCTCAGAAAAGGTGGATTTGGGGTTTTCTGGGACCTCTGCAGCACAAAACTCAGCGAGTTCTCAGCTCTGCAGGGTGGTGACGTCAGGAACACAAGAAATGCCTTCCTCCCACCTCCACCCTTTTCCTTGGAGAGAGGCTCCTTGTGCCCTGGAATTTGTTAGCCTGTGGGGCTGTGGGGGTGTCCAGGGCCAGATTCCTTTGTCACCCACTCAGAAGGGAATTCCAGGATTGCTGGGCTCAGGAGGGATCCTTGCAAAGCTCCTTCTTCTGGAAAACAGAATCTTTGGCCTTAAAAGCAAAGCACCTAAAATTGTAAATTGTAAAACAGAACATCCTGGAATGGTATTGATGCCTCAGGTTTTGGCTTTTATATTTTTCACATTCTGTGCTGCTTTAGTGTGTGGGTCTGGGTTCACATCAGGGGATGGTGAGCTCTGTGCACAGAGCAGGGAGACAAAACAATTCCTGCTCCAGCTGGGCACCAAGGACAAATGATCCAAATCTCAGCCCCAGAGCACAAACACCGTGGGCTGGAGAGAGAAAAACAAGCAGGGTGGGACTGCAGGGGCTAAAGCTGGAATGGGACAATGAAGTGCAAGATGCAAATGGAGCAGAACTGATCCAAGGGAGAGAGCCCGGGAGCACTGGTGCATTTTGGGGCCATTTTGGTTCATCTTGGGTGCAGCCCTGGCTGGGCTCTTGTGCTGCCCAAGGTGCATCCATGGAGGAGATGCTTGGAATAAATCCCTGCTTTATTCTTGAGCTCTGTGCAGCCTCTGTTCCAGGGCAGCCTGCAGTACCAGGAAGAGGATGAGCTCTTTCCCTCTTTCTCCTTAGGTGCCTCCATCAGGAAAGTGCATTAATTTACTCATGGCAAGGGAGAGCCTTTGGCTCTGGAGGTAGGGAGCCCTTTTTGGGAAAGAAGATATGAGGATGAGCTGAATGGAGTCATCCTGTGAAGGATTTTCCATATTCCACAGGAAAATCTTGTCCTTTGCCTGCAGCAGGAAGGGCAGCTGTTCCTTGGGGAGTCTCCATGAAGACGGAATGAACACAATGATGCTTTTAGAGCAGAAATCCCAATTTCTCCATCTCCCCAAGGGCTCTCCACCATTCCAGGAGC